>MCJB01048802.1:13949-44811 GCA_002018475.1 Nicotiana obtusifolia
GAGTCGAGATGGTTTTGTCACATGGAGGTGGTCATGGGTCGGATAAGAGACCCTGCCGTTCCGGCAGATTCATTGGTACTTCGTTTGGAAGCAGAGATTCATATGGTAGAGGCCATCTTCCTAGGCCCTTCCAGTCAGCTCTCCAGGCTTCTCATAGTTCTTCAGGTAACCGTGGTTCTCAGATGCAATATTCCGATCAGGAGTCTATCAGTGCACAACCGCTACAGAGTTTCCAGAGTCGACAGCTTAGGGCTTGTTACTTGTGTGGCGACACGAGGCACATTGCTAGGTATTGCCGTCGTGCTCTAAGCAATTCTCCACACCAGGATTCCTGTGTTATGACTCAGGCACCAGATGTTCCGCAGCCCGCCCAGCTAGCTAGAGGTGGGGGTAGAGGTGCTAGAGGTAGAGGTAGAGGTGCTGGAGGTGGAGCTCAGGTCGGCATAGGTAGGGGCCAGCCAACAGCAGGCCGTCCTAGAGATGTGATTCAGGGTGGTGGGGCTCAGCCCCGATGTTATGCTTTTCCAGCCCGGCCCGAGGCAGAGGCTTCGGATGCAGTGATTATAGGTATGGTTCTGGTCTGTGATAACGATGCTTTAGCATTATTTGATCCAGGGTCTACCTACTCGTACGTCTCCTCTTATTTTGCACCGTATCTGGCCATGCCAAGTGACTCATTGAGTGTCCCTGTTTATGTGTCTACTCCGGTGAGTGATTCCATCGTGGTAGATCGAGTCCATCATTCTTTCGCGGTAGTAATTGGGGGTTTTGAGACCCGTGTAGACTTATTGCTTTTAGACATGGTCGATTTTGATGTCATATTGGGGATGGACTAGTTATCACCTTACCACGCCATCCTGGACTGCCATGCCAATACGGTGACCGTAGCCCTACCGGGTATGCATCTTTTGGAGTGGAGAGGGACTCCTGGTCATTCCACCCTTAGCATTATCTCTTACATGAAGGCTCGACGCATGGTCGAGAAGGGGTGTTTGGCTTATTTGGCCCATGTTCGTGATTCCAGTGCTGAGGTCCTCTCTATTGAATCTGTGCCCGTGGTTTGTGAGTTTCCCGAGGTTTTCCCATCTGACCTGCCGGGGATGCCACCCCACAGGGATATTGACTTTTGCATTGATGTGGCTCCGGGCACTCAACCTATTTCTATTCCGCCGTATCGCATGGCCCCGCCAGAGTTAAAAGAGTTAAAGGAGCAGTTGCAAGACTTACTCGAGAAGGGTTTCATTAGACCCAGTGTTTCACCTTGGGGTGCGCCCGTGTTGTTTGTTAAAAAGAAAGACGGGTCAATGAGAATGTGCTTCGATTACCGGCAATTGAACAAGGTTACCATCAAGAATAAGTACCCATTATCGAGGATCAATGATTTGTTCGATCAGCTCCAGGGTGCCAGCGTATTTTCAAAGATTGATCTGAGGTCTGGCTATCATCAGTTGAAGATTAGGGCATCTGATGTCCCTAAGACAGCTTTTCGTACTCGGTACGGGCATTACGAATTGGACTTGATGAACCGAGTGTTCAGACCTTATCTGAATTCGTTCGTGATAGTCTTTATCGACGATATCCTAGTATATTCCCGCAGCCAGGAGGAGCACGAACAGCATCTCAGAGCGGTTCTTCAGACATTGAGGGATAGTCAGTTGTATGCTAAGTTTTCAAAATGTGAATTCTGGTTGAGTTCAGTTACATTTCTGGGACATATTGTATCGGCAGAGGGTATTCAGGTTGATCCGAAAAAGATTGAGGCAGTGAAGAACTGGCCTAGGCCGGCGTCAGTTACAGAGATCCGGAGTTTCTTGGGACTGGCAAGCTACTATCGTCGGTTCGTGGAAGGGTTTTCATCTATTGCAGCCTCGATGACCAAGTTGACTCAGAAAGGTGCCCAGTTCAGGTGGTCGGATGAGTGTGAGGCGATCTTTCAGAAGCTCAAGATAGCTCTGACCACGGCACCAGTGTTAGTCTTACCCACAGGCTCAGGGTCTTACACAATTTATTGTGATGCCTCTCGTATTGGGCTTGGTGCAATGTTGATGCAAGAGGGCAAGGTCATTGCCTATGCTTCAAGGCAGTTGAAGGTTCATGAGAAAAACTATCCGGTGCATGATTTAGAATTGGCAGCCATAATCCACGCCTTGAAGATTTGTAGACACTACTTATATGGCGTGCCGTGCGAGGTGTTCACGGATCATAAGAGTCTTCAGTATCTGTTCAAGCAAAATGAGTTAAATTTGAGGCAGAGGAGGTAGCTAGAATTGTTAAAGGACTACGATGTCACTATCTTATATCACCCGGGAAAGGCCAACGTGGTGGCCGATGCCTTGAGTAGAAAGTCAGCCAGCATGGGCAGTCTTGCTTATATTCCGGTCGGTAAAAGACCCCTTGCTTTGGACGTTCAAACGTTGGCCAATCGATTAGTGAGACTGTACATTTCTGAACCTAATCGGGTATTAGCTTACACGGTCGCTCATTCCTCATTGTTAGAATGAATACGTGACCGGCAGTTCGATGATCCCCATTTGTGTGTCCTCAGGGACACGGTACAACGAGGAGGTGCCAAGCAGGTCACCTTAGGTGATGATGGGATTTTGAGACTACAGGGTCGAGGTTGTGTGCCCAATGTAGAGGGACTTCGGGAATTGATCCTGAAGGAAGCCCATAGTTCCAGGTATTCTATTCATCTGGGCGCCGCAAAGATGTATCGGGATTTGTGACAGCATTATTGGTGGCATAGAATGAAGAAGGATATAGTTGCGTACGTGGCTCGGTGTTTGAATTGCCAGCAGGTTAAGTGCGAGCATCAGCGACCTGGTGGACTGTTCCAGAGAATTGAACTCCCCGAGTGGAAGTGGGAACGGATCACTATGGATTTCGTTGTTGGACTTCTGCAGACTCGGAAGAAGTTCAACGCAATTTGGGTCATTGTTGACAGGCTGACTAAGTCAGCACATTTCATCCCGGTGGCAGCCTCCTATTCATCCGAGAGGTTAGCCGAGATCTATATTCGGGAGATTGTTCACCTTCATGGTGTGTCGGTATCTATTATTTCGGATCGAGGTACGCAGTTTACCTCATACTTCTGGAAGGCAGTCCAGCGAGAGTTGGGCACCCAGGTTGAATTAAGCACATCATTTCATCCGCAAACGGACGGACAGTCCGAGCGGACTATTCAGATATTGGAGGATATGCTTCGAGCTTGTATTATTGACTTTGGAGGTTCATAGGATCAATTTTTGCCATTAGCAGAGTTCGCCTACAATAACAGCTACCAGTCGAGCATTCAGATGGCTCCTTATGAAGCTTTATATGGTAGGCAGTGTCGAACTCCGGTTGGGTGGTTCGAGCCGGGGGATGCTCGGTTGTTGGGTACGGATCTGGTTCAGGAGGCCTTGAACAAGGTCAAAATCATTCAGGAAAGGCTTCGTACAGCTCAATCCAGGCAAAAGAGCTATGCAGATCGTAAGTCACGAGATATAGCCTTTATGGTTGTTGAACGGGTATTACTCCGAGTGTCGCCCATGAAAGGCGTGATGAGATTTGGGAAGATGGGCAAGCTTAGCCCTAGGTTCATTGGTCCATTTGAAATTCTTGATCGAGTGGGGGAGGTGGCTTATAGGCTTGCATTGCCGCCGAGCTTATTAGTCGTGCATCCAGTTTTTCATGTGTCCATGCTCCAGAAATATCACGGCGATCCAACTCACGTGCTAGATTTCAGCACCGTTCAGTTGGACAAGGACTTGTCATACGAGGAAGAACCTGTAGCCATTCTAGACCGGCAAGTCCGTCAGCTGAGGTCGAGGAGTTTTCCTTCTGTTCGTGTTCAGTGGAGAGGTCAGCCTCCTGAGGCATCGACCTGGGAGTCCGAGTCCGATATGTGGAGCCGCTATCCATATCTTTTTCCTGACGCAGGTACTTCTCTATCCTGTCCATTCGAGGACGAACGGTTGTCTTAGAGGGGGAGAATGTAACGGCCCGATGTATCGTAGAAACACATGTGGTGTTAATCATTTAGATTTGGCTTGCTTTATGTGCGAATCCCTCTTTGTAAAGTATGCAATTTTAACATTTTTGCAGGGCATGAGGTATAAGAGGCTAGTAATTAAGAAAAGAGTTTGAAAAGTTAAGAAATGCAAGATATGCGATCGCATTTCAGATATGCAAATCGCATATCTTACACAGGCATCGCAAAGTGAAACAAAAACATGGGTATAAAACCAGGTCAGGAATTGCGGTCAGTATGCGATCGCATACTGAAAATGCGGACCGCAAATTCCACTTCCTGGATCGCAAAGTGGAACAGAGAAATTGGGCAAACTTTACGTCAAAAATGCGTCGAGAATGCGAACCGCAAATTTGACAGTAAGATCGCAGAGTGAGACAGAGTTTTGGGTCAAATGTTGTGTCAGAAATGCAGCCAAAATGCGGACCGCATATGGGTTTTGCGACCAGAATGCGATCGCATTCTGGCATCTGACATTTTATTTCCGTTCCAATTTTTGGCCCACTATAAATAGGGACCCATAACCCTAACATGCAAAAACCCTCTTATTTTCGACACTTCCTCTGTAAAACTCACCAAACCACCTTCAAACCCTAGCAAATCAACCTTCAAATCACCTCGTAAACAACCTCAAGTCCTATGAAAAACACCCCCATCACATAACTATCAACCTCCAATTACCAACCCAGCTCTCCCCGTCAAAACCCATCAAAACCCAGCTGGAAAATCATTAAAAATAGTCCCAAATACGCTGAAAAACAACAGTGGAATCACACCCTTCAAACCCCAACACCCATTATGAAATTTTCCACTTTCTAACCCCAAAACCCTAGCACAAAATGCTGCCAATTTCATTGTGGAACAGTACCAAAAATTTCAGACGAGTTTGAGGCTCGAAGGCTTGTGGTCTTGATTGTTGCAAATATTTGAATTTATTGGAAACCTTGAATTTAGAATCCAAGCAAGGTAAGTGGTTGTTCTAACCTTAGCTTGAGAGATTAGGAATTTTGTCCTATTTGCTAATTTGCTTCTTGTTGAGAATAATGCATAGGTACGGTGATGAGTACCTATACATTAGTGTCGAGCATGACCGCGGGTCGTATATTGATAGTTGTTGTGAAATTATTGTTCTAATTGTTGAATATTATCCGTGACATTGTTGTGATATTATGAAAGTGGGAGCGGGTGGCACGCCTACCACAAGATATTGTGAATGAGGGCGGGTGGTACGCCTACCACATGGTTTTCTCATTATAATTGTTCCTCTTGATTATAGGTTGGTGTATCTTCTATTCGGCATAATTTAGATTGTTAGATAGACTAGTTGAATAAGGAATTGTTAGAAGTCAAAAGGGGGTTCAGTGTCTAAGTCATGGGTAGTGTTTTTAGGAGTTCGTTAGAAGTTTAAAGGATCTAGTGTTACTTTAGTACACTCGTGTCTAGAGTTAATGAAATGGTAATCGGGTTGGGAGGTTAATTGTAGGATTTTGACTGTAATTGGGTACTCATGTTGATTGAGCTAAGTAGGAGTCGAGTTTAGTTTGGTTATAGCTGAATTTCCCCCTGGCCAGGATGATTGTTTTGCCATTGTTTGTTCCCTTGTCGGGAAGTTGTTATGTTGATTTGTTCCCTTGCCGGGGCTTTTTGTGATTGTTGTGATAATGAAAGTTGGAGCGGGTGGCACGCCTGCCACGTGATATTATGAAAGTGGGAGCGGGTGGCACGCCTGCCACGTGATATTATGTAAGTGGGAACGGGTTGCACGCCTGCAACAAGATGGTTACTAGAGGAAAAAGGCTGGATCGTATCACCTTTCATTGTGTTAAAGGCTGAATTGTTGTTTTCTCTCTTACTCTTCGATGATTCCTTTGTTTTATTTGATTGTTGTCTCGATGTATGCTTTCATTTCCCCGCTTAAAATTGTTCTTGTATTTTTATCTTCTGCTGTAGATACATATATGTTTATAACTTCACAGATTTATCCGGAGTCTGGTCCTAGCCTCGTCACTACCTCACCGGGTTTAGGCCAGGCCCTTACCAGCACATGGGGTCGGTTGTGCTGACACTATACTCTGCATTCTTTTGTGCTGATCCCAGTGCCGCAGGCTTCGAACAGTAGGAGGCTTCCAGCCTCCATTTTCAGGCAACCCAAGGTAGTTCTGCAGACGTTCGTGGATCTTGGAGTCTCCTACCCTTTTCTTGTACCTGTCTCTTCTATGTAGTTCAGAAGAAGTGTTTTTGTTATTTCTTCAGAACCTTATTTGTAGTACTCTTAGACAGTCTGTGAAACTGTGACGCCAGATCTTGGGTAGTTTGTAAGGGATTTTGTATTGATGATGTTTTGTAAAGTATGAAATTTAATTCATTTCGCTGTTGATGTTACCATTCTTAGCTGATATTTTTGTGCTGCAAATGAATTTGTAAGTAGAAAAAGGGTAAATAGTCCGGTTGATTGGCTTGCCTAGCTTTCACTAGTAGGCGCCATCATGACTCCCGAGGGTGGGAAATCCGGGTCGTGTCACGACCTCTTCCACTCATTGTTGAGTGTGGATTGGGAGTGGATCACCTCTCCCGCTCAAACCAGCCAATTGGTGAATTGCACCGCCTCCCATCTAGTGCCTCATAGAGAGCCATCTAAATACTCGATTGGTAGCGGTTGTCCTAGGCAAACTCTGCAAGAGGCAAGGACCGATCCCAAGAACCCCCAAAATCTATGACACAGGCGCGGAGCATATCCTTCAATATCTGAATGGTGCACTCGGACTGTCCGTCCGTCTGCCGGTGAAATGATGTACTCAACTCAACCGTATGCCTAACACACGTTGTACGGCCTTCCAGAAGTGCGATGTGAATTGTGTACCCCGATTAGAAATGATGGACATCGACACACCGTGCAGACGAATAATCTCGCGGATATAGATCTCGCGAAACCACTCTGAAGAACAGGTAACTACTACTGGAATGAAATGCGCGACTTGGTCAACCTATCCACAATTACCCATACAACGTCAAATTTCTTCTGAATTCGTGGAAGCCTCCCACTTCCACTCATGAATCACAACCTCTAAAGCAAACCACCAGGCCTCTGATGCTCGTACTTTACCTGCTGGCAATTCAAACACCGAGCTACATGCGCAACTATATCTTTCTTCATCCCTCTCCACCAATAATACTGCCTCAAATCCCGATACATCATGGCGGCACCTAGATGGATGGAATACCACAAACTATGGGACTCCTCAAGAATCAACTCATGAAGCCCATCTATATTGGGCACACAAAATCGACCATGTGTCATGCCCCAAACCTAAGGAGGCGGGTCCGGCACTCGGTGCCATACTCGGCCCGAGCGTACCACTCTATAACTGTGAACCCTGGAGGGGTAATCCTCACCTTAGGCCGACGAGGCCTACTTGCGAGCTAACAATAACAATCAAAGGCGTCGAAGCCACCATGAATGTCTACAACCAGCAATAGCAAACTAACATGTACACAGGGATGGCAAGGCCACAACACTAATATACAGAATATACAAGACTCATGTACAAGCCTCTAGAGATAACTGAACTGTATCATGGTCAGGACAGGTCCTCGAACTACCCATCAAACCTGTATATATAAAATGGAATCCAAGGTCTAGAACTGGTAACACCGAGGAAGTGAAGCTTAACAACCAAGCTAATATTTGACTTTGTCTACTGGGAAGGTCTATCCAGCTATCTATTAGGACCCGCAGGCATGAAATGCAGTGTCTCCGGCAAAGGGACATCAGTATGAAATAATGTATCGAATATGTAAGGCAGTCGAATAACTGAAAGATGAAACTGAACTGATAACATAATAACTGAAAGTAACTGGGAATCAAAGATAATCTGAAGATATGCTTACCTTCTGATACTGATTCAACTCTCTCAATATAGTAAGTAAAATAGCTGTCCGGCCCTATAAGGCTCGGTATGTGTAACTGCTCTACTGTAGTAAGCTCGCTCATGGCGCTCGGCCATACTAGGCTCTATATCTCGGCCATTCTGGGCTCGCTCATAGGCGCTCGGCCGCAGTAGGCTCGGTATATAACTTACCATCTGATCGAAGGTTTCCCAATAGGGGCCTGCCCATCGATTATAGCTCGATGGTGGTGAAAATACTGTAATACTATGTATATATATAGGCCTTGTACTCTCTTGACCGGAAGAAGAAAATACTTAACTCAATATAAAGTCCAAATAAGGGAGAATATTGTAACTTATGAAACTAGGATAATGTATATAAATTCAGGAATACGAACTTCTCGTTATGCCTCGTTATCAAATGCATGTAGTTACGCGATCATGCCAAAATGAAGGAAAGGTTTAGCCTTAACATACCTTATCATAATCTGTCCAATAACCATGTTGAACTCGTCTCTTCACACCTTAATCTACAACAACGATAATAATACTATCATTAAGTTATGGAAGGTACAAGTACTGCACAACGAACGACAAGCTTATTTATAGTAAAATGGGCAGCATCTCCCCTATAATCTTTACTTCCTCCAAATTCGACATAACAAGAACACAACAATAAAAAAAATGTATACATCATTTTCCAACCTTATCTCCATCAGAAAATACCACAAAACAGCCCACACACCCCAATCACTTCATACACAAAACGACGACCAAAGTAGTGTCAAACAACCTGAAAATGTAACGACGAATGACCAACCCACCATTCGGCCATTATGTGGTGTTTCTCCACACCATTTCTCCTCCAAAACTCCATAAACATTAGCAACACAGACAACCTAACAATAACATAAAACAACCCACAAAACAGTTATTCATTTAGGGTTTTGTGTTGAATTCTTCAACCCTTAGGTTTTCCTCCAACTAGAACTTAAAAAGAAGAGAAAATCATTTAGGGTTTTGTGTTGAATTTTTGGGAGAAGTTTGTAGGGGCTTATCTATGATTTCTTTGCTCTATAATGAGTGTAATATCTGAAGGAAATCAGCCCTTAAAAGGGCTCTTTTTCAAACCCAAACTAGCCCCTTTTTGGAAATATTTACTCATTTCATTTAAGCAAGTAGATGACACACCTACTTGTCACCTATGCAGTCTGCACAGTCTTGTAAAAGCGCAAATATCTCTTTACTCCGATGTCGTGTTGATGAGCGGTTTAATGTATTAGAAACTAGACTCATAGATATTCAATGTGGTAGGTGGATCATCTCGTAATTCCAAGTATATTGGGAGAAACGCTCAGCCAATTTTCAGCAAACTTATGAATGTAACTTGCGATGACCTTTGCCAACTTTTGTTCCACAACCTGCTTGACTTCAAACATAACACACGACAATCATACAGATAAATTAAATTATAACATACCTTCTTATAATATTAAGAACCTTAGTCTCGCCCCAAAAGTACATGTTATAACATTCCAAACTTGTCGACTTTCGACGAAACTTATTTTCTTCAATTCGTTTAGCTTCTAAGCCTTCCAACCATGTTGGTACTTGTTATTCATAATATTAAATATGTCTAACCTCCAAGATAACATGACTAACTTAATTTAGGTACTTTCAAAGATGATCTCAATTTTATGCTTACGTCAATTGACTTGCGACGTACTCTTGCGTACGAAAATATGGGGTGCAACACCCTGCATCCGCAAAACCCTATCATCTCCAATGGTAGCCTGCTATGAATCACCGTGCCGCACCGGGGTCTTAAGGAAAAGCAAATGGGGGTTGTCCTACTGACGCTCTCTGATGTGCTCATACAAAGAAGATCGAGAAACCGTGCAAATCAAGAATCCGACTAGGCCTCGAAACATCTAACCTCATGAACTGGTTGGCCAAGGCCGGAACATCTGATGATAGCGATCTCTCAACTGGAATATATGCAAGGCTACCAATACTCACAGGCTTTCTACTCAAGGCATCGACCACCACATTGGCCTTCCTAAGATGATACCAAATGGTGATATCATAGTCTTTTAACAGCTCCAACCACCTCCGCTGCCTCAAATTGAGATCCTTTTGCTTGAACAAGTACTGTATACTTTGATGATCCGTGAATACCTCACATGACACGCCGTAGAGGTAATGCCTCCAAATCTTCAATGCATGAACAATGGCTGCCAACTCCAAGTCATGAAAAAGGTAATTCTTCTCATGAACCTTCAGCTGCTGCGTCGCGTATGCAATCACCCTACCATCCTGCATCGATATTGCACCAAGCCCAACATACGATGCATCACAATACACCATAAAGGATCTCGAACCCGTGGGTAATACTAAGGGCTGTAGTCAAGGCAGTCTTGAACTTCTGAAAGGTCAACTCACACTCACTCGACCACCGGAATGGGGCACCCTTTTGGGTCAATCTAGTCAATGACGCTGCCATGGATGAAAACCCCCGACGAACCGGCGATAATACGTTGCCAAACCCAGGAAGCTCCGAATCTTTGTAGCTGAAGTACGTCTAGGTCAGTTTTGAACCGTCTCAATCTTCTTAGGATCCACTTTAATGCCCCTTGCAGATACAACATGTCCCAAAAAGGCAACCGAGTCTAACCAAAACTCAAACTTCGAAAACTTGGCATACAACTGACTATCTCTCAGGGTCTGAAGTACCACCCGAAGATGCTGCTCATGCTCCTCTCAATTGCGGGAGTAGATCAAGATATCATCAATGAATACGATCACAAAAGAATCCAAGTAGGGCTTAAATACCTGGTTCATCAAATCTATAAATGCTGCTGGGGCATTTATGGCCCAAATGAGATGACTAGAAATTTATAATGCTTGTACCGAGTCCGGAAAGCTGTCTTAGGGACATCCGATGCCCTAATCTTCAACTGATGGTAGCTAAATCACAAATCAATCTTCAAAAATACCTTGGCACCCTGAAGCTGATCAAATAAGTCATCAATCCTCGGCAACGGATACTAGTTCTTGACCATGACTTTGTTCAACTGCTGATAGTCTATACACATTCTCATTGAACCATCCTTCTTCTTCACAAACAACAATGCCGCACCCCGGGATGAGACACTAGGTCTAATGAATACCTTATCAAGAAAATCCTGCAACTTCTCCTTCAGTTCCTTCAACTCAGGTGAGGCCATATGGTATGGTGAAATAGAAATGGGCTGAGTGCCTGGAGCCAAGTCAATACAAAAATCAATATCTCTGTCGGGTGGCATCCCCAGCAGGTCTACAGGAAACACCTCTAGTAACTCACGCACAATAGGTACTAAATCCATGGAAGGAACCTCCGCACTAGAATCACGAATATAGGCCAAATATGCTAGACATCCCTTCTCGACCATATGCCGAGCCTTCATATACGAAATAACCGTGCTAGTAGAATGGCCAAGAGTCCCCCTCCACTCTAATTTAGGCAACCCCGGCATAGCTAAGGTCACCGTCTTGGTGTGACAGTCCAATATACCATGATAAGGTGACAGCCAATCTATGGAAAAGATAATATCAAAGTCCACCATATCAAAAAGCAGGAGATCTACACTAGTCTCAAGGCTCCTGACAGAAACCACATTACGAGCGATAGACACGATCTACAATAATAGAATCTCCCACAGGCATGGACACATATACAAGAGCACTCAAAGAATCACGAGGCATAATCAGATATGAAGGAAAATAGGACGACATGTAGGAATAAGCAGAGCCCGCATCAAATAGAACTGAAGCATCTCTATGGCAACCCAAAGCAATACCTATGATGACGACGTCATATGACTCTACCTCAGGCCTAGTTGGACATACATAAAAACAGGACTAGGCCCCACCACTCTGACTCTGTCCCTCGAGCTACCCTTAACTGGCTGACCTCTACCTCTAATGGCCTGACCTCCACCTCTAACAACCTGACCCCCCCCCCTCTAGCTGGCTGTGCGGGTAGTGGAGCAACCAGTGCTGGCATGATGGTATGAGAACCCTGCTGAGGTCCGCTGCTCGTCAATCTAGGGCAATAACTCTAGATGCGATTAATGCCCCCATATTCAAAGCACTCTCTCGGCTGTTGAGGCCGCTGAAGCTGAGACTAACCCTAACGGCCCGGATAGCCACTGTAGTAACTCTGAAGTGGTGGTGCATTGATAGGAGCTGAAGGTGCATCGAATGCTGGCTGCTCAGGACGAGACCCATAAGAACTATGACTGCCCGAAGCACTGGGCTACCTGAAGAGCTAACTAAATCTGGCCTAGGAGGATGGCCTCTACCAAAAGAGCCTTTGCCTCCAGATGAGGCACCACTGAAGCCACCGAAATGACGGGGCCTCTTCTCAAATGTCGACCCCCTATCCTGGCCACGAACCATCTCAATCTGTCTAGCAATCTCTACGCCCCCCTGGAAAGAAATATCATCCCCTGTCTCCTTGGCCATTTGAAGCTTGATGTCGAAGGTAAGACTATCAATAAACCTCGTCACCCTCTCTCTATCCGTAGGAATCAACATAGCTGCATGATGGGCCAGGTCCACAAATCTGGTCTCATACTGGGTGACGGTTATACGACCATGCTGAAGGCGCTCAAACTACCTATGATACTCCTTTCTTAGAGTGAAAGGAATAAACTTCTCCAGAAATAGCTGTGAAAAATTATCCTAGGTAAGTGAAGGTGAACAGCTGGTCTGCTCCGCTCAAAATCCCGCCACCACCTCTTGGCATAACTTGTCATCTGGAACACTGCAAAATTGACCACATTGGTCTCAACAATACCTATGTTGTGCAACACCTCGTGGCAATGGTCCAAGAAATCCTGTGGGTCCTTAGAGAGTGCACCACTATAATGAATAGGAAAGAGCTTGGTGAACTTGTCCAAGCTCATCAATCCCTGAGAAGACATCGCGAGCCTCTCCCCGAGCTGTGTAGCAACTACAGGCTGAACTATCCCAATTGCTGGAGCCGCCGAAGTCTGGTATAGGGGAACCATATGCTCCGGAGTGTGAGTGGCGGGAGTCTGTGCTCCTCCCCCAGCCTGAGAGACGGCTGGTGCCATAGGAAATGCTCCGGTTCAGCCACACTCTCCATGAGTCCAACTAAGCGGACTAGAGCGTCCTGTAGTATGGGAGTGGCTATGAATCCCTCTATGACCTAAGTGGGTCCGACTGGTGCAATCCGAACTGGGACCTCCTACCACAACCCCAATTTCCCTCCGTAGGATGTCGTGATGGCACCTAGTCTTTAAGACTAGGTAAGCCTAACACTTACTGGATTAATGGTAAAATTCAACCAACAACTATTAAATATGAAATAGAAATATCTTTACATAGCCAACAATCCCAAAATCAGTAGTACAAGTCATAAGCTCTACTGAGTTCACTAGAAAATCTCTAAGTATAACTACTCTGGAATAGAAATAAACTATACAGAAATAACTTTAGAAGGTGACTCCGAGGCCTGCAAATGCGACGGCAGGTATACCTTGAAGTCTCCACAACAATATCTAATCCTCTATCTAACAATCCATAGACTCCGAAGTACCTGGATCTGTACAAAAATGTGCAGAAGTTTAGTATGAATACACCACGGTCGGTACCTACTAAGTGTCAAGACTAATCTCGGTGGAGTAGTGACGAGGTACAAGTCAAGACACTCACTAAACAAAGTAACCTATGCAGTATAGAAGTATAAAGCTAATAATGGAAAGCAAAAATCAGTAAATAGCAACAAAATCAACATGTGATATAAATAGTAAAAGAACACCGAGAAGTATCGTTGAAACCAAATAAAGAACACAGAAGACAATCAATTAATCAAGCCGTACAAACACAAGGTTCACAACGAAATCACTCCGTGACACCTCATCTCCTAGTAACAAGTCACAGGTCTAAACCCACCATCATGTACTCCCGGGTGCCCACATCTCGAATCACAACCGCACGAGCAATTCACGTGCCAATATCTCAATATGCCCGGCATGACCATAGGCTCACAATCACAATCCGCCCGGCATGGTCATAGGCTCACAATCACAATCCGCCTGGCAGGGTCACGGACTCAATATCAACATGGAAACAGATAATACAAGAACACATGGGCATGATCAATAAATGTAAAGTTTCATACTCCTGAGGTAGTATAAGTGGCATGCTATGGTTTATATTTGTGCGAGTGTACTACTGCAGCCCAAGTCAAGAAGTAATATGAAAGACATCGAGTAGCTCATCGAAACAACAAAAGCAAGTCACATAAGGTGTATGACAACAACAAGGAAAAGCACACCATCATACGAAAATCACCAACACAATGTTTTCAAATCATCACACATTATCCCTGACATTGCTACCGTTATCTCTCCGATAGCCATCTGTATCACTCCGTTTAATAGCCAACCTTATCACTCCACCCTGACAATAACATTTGCCGCCCTTATATCTTCGATAGCCACCCGTATCACTTCGTATAATAGCCACCCATATCACTTTGCCCGGAATAACACAATAGCCACCCGTATTACTCTGTACATTCAACAACGGCGAGATATCACCCTTACGCTCCACATAACAACAACGATAAAATACCTCCCTTATACTACGCATAACAATAACAGTGAAATGCCACCCTTATACTCCACATAATAACAACGGTGAAATGTCACCCTTATACTCCGCATAACAATAACCAAAACCACACAACAATTCACAAATGCTAGCATCACAATAACACGACGTATCAAATCGTAACACAAGTGCCCATACGCCACAACCTTTCCAAAGATCCAATAATATCAATATTACTACAACAAATAACCCATGGCTCAAACACTATGTATATAAAATCTCAATAACAACAAAAGGAATGGAAAAGTAACTCAACAAGGAACGACACCCCCCTTTTACACAACTTCAATTAAAATCGATTAATGACTTTCGATAACTTCAATTTCAATTAATTATTTAAGGATAAACTCAATAGTGAAAGTACTTTTATGAAATGGCAAACTTCATCTCCTAGTGTACGAATTAGGCTAACAATAAAAGAGATGACACGAACTAGTACTGCGTCTAAATGCATGAGAATAACCTGGCAACAAAAGGGATATCATGTACAACATTTCAGCTAAGAATGACTCCATAATAAAAGAAATCACATAATGATAAAAATGATAACAACTTCATATAAAGCATATAAGAGCAAGTTCGACAAGTAAAGAATATGATATATAACGACAACTTCAAATAAAGCATGTGATAATAGACATGACAAATAAATGATACTATATGTGCTAGCATTTCCAAATGAATACATGAAAAAAGCCTAAGGGTCTAAACCGATCAATTTCCACATATGAGCCCGAGTACGTACTCGTTACCTCGCATGCACGACTTTCACATGAAACAAATAGCACAAACGACTCAAATCCTAAGGGGCAGTTCCTTCAAACAAAATTATGCAAGATACTTACCTCAAAGAAGCTAAATCGATACTCTTAAATGACCTTCTCGTGTGAGACAACCTCCGAACGGCTCAAATCTAGCCAAAATAACTTAATATCATAAATAAAAACCATAGGAAACAACTTTGGATAATAAAGCTTCAATCTTTAATGAAAACTAAAAAGTCAACCGAAAAAGTTAACCTCGAGCCCACACCTCGGAACCCGACAAAATTCACAAAATCTAAACACCCATTCCGATACGAGTCCAACCATACCAAAATTATCCAATTCCGACATCAAGTTGGCCTTCACATCCTCTTTTTACATTTTTGAAAGTTTTTATAAAAATTCTCATTTTGAATCACTAATTTAATGTTAAAAACAAAGATGGAATCATAAAATACAATCAAATCCAGGTAAAGAACACTTACCCAATCCAAAGTATGAAAATCCCCTTCAAAATCGCCCAAATCCGAGCTCCATAGCACAAAATATGATAAAATAACCAAGACCTTTGAAATAGAGTACTTTAAACACTGCTTTAGAGGTATCCTTCTCGATCGTGGTCACCAACCTCGCGATCGTGATTTAAAAATTTTCCAGCACAAAGTTTACCCTTCGCGATCGTGGCCATTTCCCCGCGATCGCTACGAACAAATTCCTATTACCCTTCCCAAACTCTTCTCAGACAGCTTGTAGTGTAACAGCCATAACTTTTTGTACAAAACTCCAAATAACAAACGATTTGATGAAAACTAGATCAAAGGGCTACAAGTTTCATTTTTTGGATTATCTCCAAATTCCTTATAGATTGCAAGATATAAGCTTCCAAATTCGGGTCAATGACACCAAAGTTTTCCTCTACACGATCGCAAAAAGGCGTATGCGATCATGATTCACAGTGTCCAAACAACAAAATTGCTTTTCGCAACCGCGACCCAATGTCTGCTATCGCGATGCATACCCTTGTGACCAAAAACTAGCAACTAAAAGTGGCCTACATATGGATCAAAACCACCCTGAAACTCACCCGAACCCCTGGGGACCCTATCCTAACATACCAACAAGCCCCATAACATAACGCAGACCTGCTCGAGGCCTCAAATCACATCAAACACATCAAAACTACGAATCGCACCTCAAATCGAACTTAATGAACTTTCAACTTCTATGACTCGCGCCGAATCATACCAAATCAACTTGGAATGACATCAAATTTTGCATGCTCAAATGACATAATAGAGCTATTCCAACTCCTGAAATCACAATCTGAACCCGATATAAAAAAGGTCAATTCCTGGTCAAACCTCTCAACCTTCAAAACCTTCAACTTTTCAACTTTCACCAAAGCACAATTCAAGCTACGAACCTCCAAATCCAAATCTGGACATACACCTCAATCCAAAATCACCATACGAAGCTATTGGAATCATAAAAACACCATTCCTGAGTCGTCTACACAAAAGACAAATTCCAATCAAATCTTACCGCTTAAGCTTCTAATACAAGAATCATCCTTCTAAACTAATCCCGAATCATCTGAAAACCGAACTCGACTACACATGCAAGTCATAACACATGATACAAAGCTGCTCGAGATCGTAAACCATCAAACGGAATGCTAATTCTCAAAATGACCGGTCGGGTCGTTACACCTCCTCGTCATGGTCAGTCTGAGGCTCCACCATGGGTGCTGCTACTGCTCGTGCTCTAGGATGAGCTCTTCCTCTGCCTCGGCTCCTACCTCTGCCCCGGCCCCTATACTTCGTAGTGGCTGCAACAGGGAGCTCTGGCTCCTGCCCGGCTGTGATGCTGTGCGATTTCTCACCATCTGCGAGAGAACAAGAGTAGAATGGTTCAAATTTCAATAATGGAATCAAACCGCACGATAGAGAAAGAAAGAAGTGAAATTTTTCCTAAAGCCTTATAGCCTGTGGAAGATAAGTACAGATGTCTCTGTACAAATCCTCCAGACTCTACCAAGATTGCTCATGACTCGTGAGACCTAGGTAACCTAGTGCTCTCATACCAACTTGTCACGACCCCAAATTCCCTCCCTCGGGACTGTGATGATGCCTAACATTTCACTTGCTAGGCAAGCCAACGTTCGCTATATCTATTAACTATTTTTAACAATTCCAAATTAAATGACAACTAAGGTGATAAACTAATAAACGACAATCCAAATACAATTCCAGAACTGGTGCCACGAATATATGAACATCTAGAGTACTATAAATAATAGTCTAAATAAAATAACATAACTATCTGAATCAAAATAAACAGCTAAGATGATATAGAAGGGGACTTCAGGGCTGAGGACGCCGTGCAGCTATACCTCAAGTCTCCACTGGTAGCTAGATTCCGAGCAAATCTCACTGAGCGTTGCTGGGACCAACTCCGGTATTTGCACAAGAAGTGCAGAGTGTAGTATGAGCACAAACGACCCCATATACTTTGTAAATGTCGAGCCTAACCTCGGTGAAGTAGTGACGAGGCTAAGGCGGGTCACTTACAATAACCTGTACACAATAATAATAATAATAATAGAAAGGACAGGGTGGAAATAAAACAGCTAACTCATAACAACGAACTCAAAGTCCAACTACCAGAGAGTACAACGTAATTAGTCTTATAAATTCATCTCAAATACCGAGGCAAATTCAACAGTAACAAACAAATACAACGTATACAATCCGTTGCGGCGCGTAACCCGATCCCACCATATCATCATCATCTGTCAATATAATAATTCGTCCTTATTCCACTATTTCAATTTCTGTAGCGGTGTGCAACCCGCTCCCCAAACAATTTCAATCAACAATAGCAATTCAACAACAAAAATATACACGAATTCTACATCAATAGAGTAAATGTACGAGGCAATGATGAATCACATAATAATCAAAGAATCTCTAACAACTCGAATGTCTCAACTTTACCAACTCATCGATATCTACCAATTAACAACTCATGCAACTGAAACTACGTTATAAAGGGCAACCAATTTTAAAAAACTATAAGACAAGTAAGACATATGACAATAATACTATGCAAGTAAAGCAAGTTGAGACAAATAGAAAATAAGCATGGAGTCATGGAAGGGATGGACCATTTAATACAAAGATAACTAAATGACAAGTAGCAATTATGGCATGGAAGTTCAACAAACATGTAGCAATTAAGGCATGAAACAAGATATATTATGAAGTAACAAAAACAAGGAAGAAAGTAACATAACGGCGCATATACACTCATCACCACACATATACGCCGTTTCCCACGTAATTCACTTAACATGTAGATCAAGGGTTCCTAATTCCCTCAAATCAACGTTAGACCCAACACTTAGCTCACTCCGCAACTCAAGCAATCAATCAACCACGACCTTACCTTTTGAACAAGCTTCCAAATAACCCAAATCTAGCAAATTATTGACCAAATAATTCAAATAAGCTTTAGAAACTACCCACAAATGAAAGAGGTTCAATGTAGATCATCATTGAAAAAAGTCAACAAATGTCAACCCCTATGCCCGCTTGGTCAAAGCCGAGATTCGGACCAAACACCCGTTTATCCATTCACCCCCGAGCCGATTATGTGATTTTTTTTGAAATACAACCTCATTCGAGGTCTAAATCTCAATTGTACAAAAATTCCCAATTCTACCAAAATCCCTAATTTCTACCATGGAAATCCTAAATTTGATGTTGAAATCTCATGAAATGTTATGAGTAATTGAAAAAAAAATGAATTAAAGTCACTTACCAATGAATTTGGGTAGAAAATTCTCATGAAAAATTGCCCTGAGAGTGTTTAGGGTTGAGAAATGGTGAGAAATAAGATAAGTCCCGTTTTCCCCTCTTTTACTCAGCTGCAGATGTCGTCATTGCAATGTCTATTTCGCAATTGTGAGCATCACAAAGGCGAGACAAAGGTCGCAATTGCGAATGTCACGACCCCAAATTTCCTCTATAGTATGTCGTGATGGCACCTAGTCTCTAAGACTAGGTAAGCCACATGCGGAATAACTGAAATAACAATTTAGAGTCTCAAAACTTCAGCAACTACATAAAAAAAATTTGTAACTCAATATGTACAACTCCCAAAACCTAGTGAAATATAATTCACAATCTCTAAATAACAGTGCCAATCAAATCCTATACATCACAATTACTCGCATCTGTACAACAAAATTTGCAGAAGCGTAGCACGTGTACACCACAACGGTACCCAGTAAATGTCAAGCCTAACATTGGTAGAGTAGTGACGAGGTCAGGTCAAGGCCATAATGGAGATAGTAAGAAACAAGGCGAAAGATATAATGACATAATGATAATTACAATGGAAATGATTACCAAAAGTTAACAACACAGAATCAAGGCAGTTAATACAACACGAAAGGAAACAAGGATTAACATGTGATACCGTACGAATAGTGCCGCTAAATATTTAGGGCATGAAAAATAGCTGCTAACTCAAGGTCGTGGACTTCAGCTGTCTAGATGCGTAAAAAATACCCTACCGTCTTGCATCAACACCGGACCAGACCAATACGCGATGCATCACAGTTAACAGTATATGACCCCGAACCCGAAGGCAACACCAACACATGACCTGTAGTCAAAGCAGTCTTAATCTTTTGAAAGCTCTCCTCACACTTCTTAGTCCACCCGAACGGGGCACCCTTCTCGGACAATCTGGTCATAGGTGCAGCACTAGATGAGATACCCTATACAAATCGACGGTAATACCCTGCCAAACCAAGAAAACTCCGGATCTCAGTAGCTGAAGACGGTCTGGGCCAACTCTACACTACTTTAATCTTTTTTGGATCTACCTTAATCCCCTCACTCGACACTACATGACCCAAAAATGCCACCAAATCAAGCCAGAATTGTCGCGACCCAACCTCGGGGGCCCGCGACCGGGCACCGAACCCTGCTTGCAGAGTACCGGCGAACCCTGTACATGACTACCCTTATTATTCATAAGGTGCACATACTTGCCAACACGGCAATAACGACATTATACCTGTCAACTATATTGACGTTACCTGTCACAACGATAATTCATAACATAAACATACATTCATCCACAACGTAACCCACTGGGCTATATACAAACCATACACAATACACATGATGCCAACTAGGCGACATGATTACACATAGCCCAACTCCTGTTTATACATACACTGACTACTTGTCTAATGAGCCTCTAGGGAATTTATACAAAACACTTAGTCGGAACAGACCCCGACATGCCCAAAAACATCTATACATCAAAACATACCCAAGTATAGCAGGTCCGAAAGAGGAACCTTGCTATTTCTGCTGATCTGGTAGCCTACTGTGGAGGAGGAGCTTCACCTGTCAATCTATTTGGACCTGCAGCACGATATGCAGCGTCCACAAACAAAGGACGTCAGTACAAAATATGTACTGAGTATGTAAGACAGGAATATAAAACTGAAAGCAATAACATAAGCAATACGGTAGGAGTATGCAACTCATGATACTAGGATTTACCTCCGAGGGCAGCATACCTTTAACATACTCGTTATGGAACTCATTTCCATCATTTCGGAGAGTTAAGACATACTTCATTCTCACATGTTCATTATATCAAATGCATTAAGTATTCATCTCATTAGTTTACACCTGCTTTACTGTAGGTTTCTTACTTTTAAGTATATCGTTCAAATACATTCATCATATATTCGTTCCATTTGTACAATCATCGCACATACGTCCTTATAGGACCACAACCAATAAATATGCCTCCATGGGCTCATAATCATAATCATCATTACCATTATCGTTATCACATGCAATCACGCACATATGCCTCCTCGGGCTCATAATTATATCATAACTATAATCATAACCTTACCCGGCCATATCAAGCTCGGTCATAGTCATGTGTGCGTCTTTGGGCTCATACCTGGCTATATCAAGCTCGGTCATAATCATGTGTGCCTCTTTGGGCTCATACCCGGCTATATCAAGCTCGGTCATAGTCATGTGTGCCTCTTTGGGCTCATACCCGGCTATATCAAGCTCGGTCATAACTACCCGGCCACAACGGCTCGGTCATAAACAACTATCACAAGTTGGCTCATTCATTCACTTCTTCATTACATGGAATCATTCCAATTAAATCATATACAACCATATATGTGCACTCAATTCATAGCAACTCAATCATATATATAATCATACATACATACATTCAATTCATAACAATTCATTCGTGCCTTACGTTCTTTCTTGTCGCTTTTATTACTCTCTCTTCTTTGTCGCAACATAGCATTTAATTCGTGCATCAATCGTACTTATCAATAACATAATTTCGGACAAATAGCAACATGTGGAATCTCCCATAGGAGGGAATCAATATAAGCTCTCTTAGCTTCTAAGAGTAGAGTATTCATTTGGGGCTTCTTTGAGACATATTGTATTTGACAAGAATCGTGCAAAAGAAAGAACGGTATAGTCTTACATACCTGGTGCGTATATATTTAGCATCCGCTTCCAAGCTTATGGAAGTCCGTACAATTCTTTAATCAACAATTAGGAACACCCCAATTGTTACTTCATAGATACTACTATTCTTATTCTCAATTCCAGAAGTTCATGAGATGTTTTCCCTTAATTTCTTCCCCCTTGGACTTATTAAGCATATTTAGGACACATGCAATTCAAGATTGTTCATGACCCACTCTATGGGTGGTGTTTAACTTAGACCCATAACTTTCTTTCTCATTTTCATGGGTTCCTACATACATGTGATGGATTCCCAAGAATCTCTAAGAGAAGGGGTGTGAGAACTTACCTTGCATGTTGATTAATCCATTTCTCTTTCTTGATTCTTCAATCCCTAGTTTGCCTTTGATTCTAGGGTTTGCAAGGGAAGAGCTTCAGCTGGGGTTCCTTCCTATTTCTCCATTTTATGCTTTCCTTCTTCAATTTCTTGTGTTTGGATGAAGAGGAATTAATTGGGGGTCGTGGGTTCTTGAGAGATGTTCTTAGGGAGCTTTCTGATATTCTGGGTCTTATAAAAATGAAGAATGAACGAGTTAAAGCCCCTTTTATAGGTCAAAGAATCAGAAATGTAATTTCAGAAAAATGTCAAATTCGCGATGGGGAAGGCCATTTTCGCGGTTCGCTTTTCAATTTCGCGAACCGCATTCTCATCGCATTCCTCGCATAAACTTTCTGTTGCTGTTCGCGATGCAGGAGGTCAATTTCGCGGTTCGCTTTTGGGTTTCGCGAACCGCTTTTTGGTCGCGTTTCTTGGCCTCAACTCACTGCCTGTGCTCGCGATGGGCAGGGGGATTTCGCGAACCGCTTTTCCCATTTCGCGGTTCGCTTTCCTCACATTGCCATCGCTTTTTCAACTTGAAGCCAACCCAGGCTTCTGCCTCACTTCGCGACAGATTCGCATTTTCGTTTTCCCGCCCTTTTTTCTTAACATATTTCAACCATTCTTCTCATTCTTAGGCCCATACACACTTTTCCACATCACAGCATAATCAAGTAGGTCAATTTACGGGGTATCACAAGAATATACACTTTGAAAATTTAGCATACAAATTCTTTTCTCCCAAGGTCTGAAGCATAGTCCTAAGGTACTGCTTATGATCCTCCCGGCTCCGGGAGTACACCAGAATGTCGTCAATAAACATAATGATGAATGAGTCAAGATAAGGCCGGAATACACAGTTCATCAAGTGCATGAATGCTGCTGGGGTATTGATCAGCCCAAAAGACATCACAAAGAGCTCGTAATGACCATACCGAGTCTTGGAGGTAGTATTCGGCATATCTGGCTCCCGAATCTTCAACTGATGATAGCCTGAACGCAAGTCAATCTTGGAGAACACTCTGGTACCTTGTAGCTAGTTAAATAGGTCATCAATACGTGCCAATGGATACCTATTATTCACTGTAAACTAGTTTAAATGGCGATAATCAATACAGATGCGCATAGAACCATCCTTCTTCTTTACAAACAAGACTAGAGCACCCCAAGATGATAACACTGGGCTGAATAAAACCCTTATCAAGCAACTCCTACAACTGCTTCTTTAACTCCTTCAACTCTAGTGGGGCCATATGATATGGAGGAATAGAATTGGGTAGAGTGCCCGGGAATAAATCAATAGGAGAATCGATATCCCTGTTGAGCGGCATTGCCCGGAAGGTCCACCGGGAATATATCCAGATAAACCCTCACTACTGGAACTGACTCAACGGTAGGAGTATCAACACTAACATTTCTTACATATGCTAGATATGCATCACATCCTTTCTCAACCATCCATTGAGCCTTTAGAAATGAGATAACCCTGCTAGGATCATAATCTAAAGAACCTCTCCAATCCAGTCGGGGTAAACCTGGCATAGCAAGCGTGACAGTCTTGGCGTGACAGTCAAGACTAGCATGATGGGGCAACAACCTGTCCATGCCCAAAACAACATCAAAATCTACCATACCGAGCAACAATAGATCCACTCAGGTCTCAAAACCACTAAGAACAACTAAACACAACCGATGCACATGGTCAACAACAGGGGAATCTTCCATATGTGTGGACACATAGACTGGAGAACTCAAAAGAATCACGGGATACACCCAAATACGGAGCAAAGTAAGATGACACATAGGAATAAGTGGAGCCTGGATCAAATAAGTGTCACGCCCCGCCCGGCGGGCTCTCGACACGGGCACCGGACCCTGCTTGCAGAGTGCCGGCGAACCCTTCACCCGACTTCCCTTATTACCTATAAGGTATATCATGCTCACATGGGTGACAAGTGATAACATAACACTGTTAACCGTAATAACGGTAACCTTTCGTAATACCATACTATATCATAAGCATACATTTATGCACAACGTGGCCAACTGGGCTACAATACAAAACCATACAACATGGTACATACGTTTACCGACAAGGCAATTCAACCACACATAGCCCAACACCTGTTTATACATATACTAACATTTGTCTATTGAGCCTCTATGGAAACATACAAAATACAACCTACGTTGGAACAGGGCCCCGACATGCCCAAAATGTCTATACAAGTGCATACCAAAATGTAGCAAGCCCGAAGGATGAGTCTTGCTAGTATCTGCGTACTGAATAGCTTACTATGGTGGATGAGCTCCCTCTGTCAGTCTATCAGGACCTGCAAGCACGACATGCAGCGTCCACATAGAATGGACGTCAGTACGGAAAATGTACTGAGTATGTAAGACAGAAAACATAATGTAAGAGCAATAGTAAAAGCATTAGGATAAGAAATACATGACCTGTACCATCTGTATGCCTCTAAGGGCGGCTAACCATAGCATATTGGTGAGACTTATGCATTTTCGTGTAACCTTTCTAACATTATCATATTCATACTCGTGTACATTATAATTTTCCACATCTTATACATATGCCTCCGTGGGCCTGCCGATTTCATATTTATTTACTATTACCGAAATCGATTACATGAACTTTACCACGTGCAATCACATACAATCATATACAATCACCTAGTCGCTACTTTAAACAATTCCATACTCCCCTGTGGGATCGTAATCAAATACACATGCCTCTGTGGGCTCATACCCGGCCTTTACTAGGCGCGGTCACAACATACCCGGCCTTCGCTAGGCGCGGTCATACGAATTCAATCATACACACATATGCATATATATAGACATGCCTCTGTGGGCCTTATCGTTATCTTCCCAACTGATCAGTGGTGACTGCCCATCCGAATCTTAGTTCGGCCTGGTGTTAATATAAATGCACAATAGGTGCCTGCCCGACCGACGTATGGAATGGCTCGGTGTATAACTGCCCGTCCGACTTTAGCTCGGCCCGGTGTATAACTGCCCGTCCGACTTTAGCTCGGCCCGGTGCAGTACACATATATTTCTATATATAGTCGCACACTAGGTGCCTACCCGGCCAACTTACAGAACGGCTCGGTATATAAAACAACTATTGTATGCTGGACTGATTTAATCATTCCTTCGTTAGTAGCACTGCTCGTATCATCAACGGATTACCTTTTTACATACACATCACCACACAAATCACGTACGCCCCCAAAGGCTCATCAGCACTACCTTATAGCATGCCTTACCCGGCCGTACCCGGCTCGGTCACAAGAAATTCAATCATACATATATATACATATACACGTAATACATCGCAAGCTTACTTAGGACTTGTGTTCTTACTTGTTACATTCATTACCCTTCTTGCTCATATAACTAAGAATATCTTTTTATCGACATAATTATAGGACTCAAAGACTTCCATCAACATTATTGCTACGAAGCAAGGATAATCTTTTCATGAAGGGGAAAACAACATACGCAATACTAGCTTCTAAGAGTAGAGTAATCTTTGGGGCTCATTTGTAGCATTGTGCTCAATAGGAATCGTGCAAAAGAAAGAACGGTATAGTCTTACATACCTGATATATATATTGTACCAGCTCTCAAGCCACGAAATTGCTAAAATTCTTTAATCTACAATTGAAGAACAGTTCACTTATTACTCACTACGCATCATAGCTATTACTAACCATAATCTCCCGAATTTATATGGTGCTTTCCCATAATCTTCCTCTTCTTAACCTTATCAAACATATTCATGGCACATGCAGCTCAACAACGATCATATCCCACACTATTAGTGGTAATTAAATTGAACCCATAGCTTTCACTTACATTCTTATGAACTCTTACATGCATGCAATGGACTTTCAGGAATCCCTAAGAGAATGGGTGTAGGAACTTACCTTGCATGTCGGATTACTTAACCCTCTTTTCTTGGTTCTTCAATCCCTAAGTCTTGCCCTCGCTTTGGGTTTACAAGAGAAGGAAACTCAGCTAGGATTTCTCTTTCGTTCTTCAATTCCTTGATTCTTTCTTCAATTTAGAGCTTTTGAAGAGAGAATTTTGCCTAAGGTTCATGGGTTCTTTGAGAGGAGTCGTTTGAGGCCTTCTACTGAGTGTTTGTTTCATAAAAATGAAGAGGAACGGGTTTGGGTCCCTTTTTATAGGCCTAGGGGTAAGTGACACATGTTCCTGAAAATGTCAGGTCTGCGATCGCATACCCACCGCAAACAGGGTATGCGGTTCGCATTTTGGTCGCAGATCTCACCTCAAAAATCTGTTGCACTATGCGACACAGAAGGGGCCAGAATGCAGTTCGCATTTCTGGTTGCATTTTGGACATTGGTTTAATCCAGTTTTCTGCCTCATTCTGCGATGGGTGTGTCGATTCTGCGGTACGCATTTCAGTTCTGCGGTTCGCATATGCGTCGCATATTTGGCATGGTTTCAGCCCAGGTTCTCTATTCCATTCTGCGATGGAACTTGTCAATTCTGCGATCGCATATGTGTTATGCGGTCCGCATTCCTGGCTTTTCTACGCTTTTGTTCTTTTTCTTAACTTTAAACCACTTTCCGGGTTCTTGAGTACATATATGTGAGCTAGTTCTCAGTGTATTCTTAATATACGAATTTACAGGGTGTAACAATAAGACTTATGCATCTCTATGACAGACCAGAACAATACTTGTGATGACTGAGTCGGATGCAACTGCCTCTGTCCTAGCTGGAAGAGCATAATATCTGGCCTGGCCTCCCCCTCTTGGGTGACTTCTACCTTCCCGACCCCCACCTCTAGCTGGTTGCGCAGTTGGAGTGGAAACTGGTGCGGTAACCATGGCCTAAGAAGCCTGATGACCTGGTAGAATACGCGGAGCCTGAGTAGTCTGTGCTGGTGCACCCCTTCTTATTATGGGGAAATCCCTCACCATATGACGAGTGTGACCACACTCAGAACAAGCTCTCGGAGGACGTGACTGCTGTGATTGGCTCGGGCCTAATCGGCTGAATTGACCATTGAAAGCACCCCGTGTCGAGCGGCATGCCCGGAAGGTCCGCCGGGAATATATCCAGATAATCTCTCACTATCGGAACTGACTCAACGGTAGGAGTATCAACACTGATATATCTCACATGCTAGATATGCATCACATCCCTTCTCAACCATCCGCTGAGCCTTTAGAAATGAGATAACCCTGCTAGGAACATAATCTAAAGTACCTCACCACTCTAATCGTGGTAAATCTGGCATAGCAACCGTGACAGTCTTGGCGTGATAGTCAAGACTAGCATGATGGGGCGATAACTAGTCCATTCCCAAAATAACATCAAAATCTACCATACTGAGCAACAATAAATCGGCCTGGTCTCAAAACCACTAAGAACAACTAAACACAATCGGAACACATGGTCAACAACAGTAGAATCTTCCACAGGTATGGACACATAGACTGGGGAACTCAAAGAATCACGGGATACACCCAAATATGGAGCAAAGTAAGATGACACATATGAATAAGTGGAGCATGGATCAAATAAGACTTATGCATCTCTATGACAGACCAGAACAGTACCTGTGATGACAAAGCCGGATGTAACTACCTTTGTCCTAGCAAGAAGAGCATAATATCTAGCCTGGCCTCCCCCTCTAGGGTGACCTCTACCTGCCCGACCCCAACCTCTTGCTGGCTGCGTAGGTGAAGGGAAATTGGTGCGGTAACCATGGCGTAAGAAGCGTGAGGACCTGGTGGAATACGTGGAGCCTGAGTAGTCTGTGGAGGTGCACCCCTCCTTATTCTGGGGTAATCCCTTACCATATGTCGAGTGTCACCACCCTCAAAACAAGCTCTCGAAGGACGTGGAAGCTATGATTGGCTCTGGCCTAATCGGCTGGACTGACCGTTGAAAGCACCCCGTGCAGGAGGTGCACTAGACAAATGGTGGTGCATAATAGGGAGCCAGTGGCCTAGGAGTGGCCGGAATACTGCTAGAAGCAGGAAGTGCTGAATGAACAGGGCGACGCTTACAGACCCTACCATGAGAAGCTGCAACTGGGGCATGAGAACCACTATATGTGCTAGAATCTCGAGGCCTCTTGGCCTCCTTATCCTCTCTCTCCCGGGCCCACATACCTTCCAACCTCTTTGCGATCTCCACTACCTACTGGTATGCGATGTCCATCTCCAAATCTCGGGCCATGCTAAATTTGATACCTGGTTTGACCCCTCGATATATTGACAGACTCGCTCTCTAACAGTAGAACAAAGGCTGGTGCATGCCTAGACAAATAACTGAACCGGACCGCATACTGCGATATGATCATAGACCCCTAGTGCAACTGTTCAAACTCTGCGTGCCATGCATTTCTGAGACTCTAGGGGACAAACTCCCTTAAGAACATATCTGAGAACTAAGCCCAAGTGAGTGAAGCTGCCTCGGTCGGACTAGCCAACTCATATGCTCGCTACAACTGATAAGCCGCTCCCTTAAGCTGGAACATAGTGAAGGCAACCCCATTAGACTCCACAATACCCATGGTACACGGAGGATACATCGCTCCTCAAGAAAACCCTGGGCATCCCCTAACACCAAATTGCTGAAAGTAGGAGGGTGATACTTCTTGCACCTCTCGAGCTTGAGCTCTCCCTCAAAAGCTGTTGCCCTAACTGCGGCTTTAATTGGAGCGACCGGCTGTACTGGTATGACCTCTAGGACCTGGTCAACCTGGACCCGCTGCTCTGTGGTACGGGCGGCGAGAGTCTATGCTCACTCCCCCGGCCTGAGATGTGGCAGGAGCAAGTGGGATCAACCCTGCCTAAGTTAAAGTGCCGAATATGCTCAGAAACTGGGCGAGAGTCTCCTGGAGTGATGGGGGCAGTAACAGGCGTCTCAGGGGCCTGCTCTCCAATGGAGCTACTGGGGCTCCTCTGTAGCAGCTAGTGCAGGTGCTCTGGCTGCACCACGTGGACGTCCTCGGCCTCTAACCCGGCCCCGGCCCCGGCCCCGGCCTCTCGCGGCTCTAGCAGGGCATGCGAGTGTTTGGTCATCCAATTCGGCTGTGTGTGTCCTCACCATATGGAGAGAATAGAAAGGCAAAAGTATAGAATCCCGAAGTCAACAATTTCGTAGGAGAAGGAATCAAAGAAGTGAAGCTTTTCCTAATAGTTCCAATAGCCTCTTGAAGATAAGTAAAGATGAATCCGTATCGATCCGCGAGACTCTACTAAATCTGCTTGTGACTCATAGCACCTATGAACGTAGAGCTCTGGTACCAACTTGTAACGACCTCAAATTTCCTCTGTTGGATGTCGTGACGGCACCTAATCTCTAACACTATATGAGCCTAACAATATGCGGAATAAGTGAAATAATAATTAAGAGTCTCAAAACTTCAGCAACTACATAAATAATCAAAGAGAAGCTAAGGAATAGAGAGAGAAAGAGAGAGTCTGGCGATCCAGAGAAGGCGACACCACTGAGCCTCGTCATCAACGCTGTCGCCGGCCGACGACTCTCCCAGCCAGCACTCCTACCACTCCTCAAACAACGCACAATCCAAAATAATACCAAACACATATCACCCAATGGCCGTCGAAAAGTGAGCACATCGACTGATACGACAATCTTCACCGGCGAAAATGGAGAAACCGGCCGGTGAAATTCCGGCTGGACAGCCCCCATCAAACTCCCCCCAAACCTCAAATCCTACAACATCCTCAACCCAACCCCTTGATTTCGCCAAAATCCTTAACCCAAACAACCTAACTAACGTTATCAGCAAGAACCCTAGCCAAACAATTGAGCCAATCTCCTTCAGAAGAGCAACCTACCTGCATGGGCAGCCGATTGTCAAATTCACAGAGTCAGAGGTCTCTCGCATGAACCACATTGAGGGATTGCAATATGCAGTCATAGGAAAATTCTCCTACGGCTGGCCGGAACTACAGGAGCTAAGAAGAATCATTCCCACTCAATGCGGAATCAAAGGCGATTGTAACATTGGGTTTTTTAGAGACAAATTAGTACTCATCAGGTTAACGCTTTGGGAGGATTTCATTCAAATCACCTCCAAAAGCACCTACTATCTAAAAGCTAAAGACGGGTATGAATATCAGATGAGACAGCAAATCTACGACACAAAGTTCAAGCTGGGTGAAGAAACCCCAATGGCAATGGCGTGGATCTCGTTCCCGCATTTGCTGCCCACATATTTTGTTAAGGAATGCCTTTTCTCAATAGCCTCAGCAGTTGGAAAACCAGTACATCTGGATTTAGCGACAATAAACAAAACGAGGCCTAGCTGTGCAAGGGTAAAAGTGTTGGTAGACCTATTATCAGATTTGCCCCAAAAAGTCAGGCTTGATGTAGAAAATGAATTATCAGGGGAGGTTAGAACAGAGTGGGTCAAAATTCAATATGACTATCTTCCCAAATACTGTAAAGAATGCAAGTTGCAAGGGCACGACATGATTGAATGCTGGAATTTGCATCCGAAAACACTTGATGCAACCGAGTCTGTACAACAAAGAGAAACTGAGCAAAACAAAATC
>MCJB01048803.1:0-18734 GCA_002018475.1 Nicotiana obtusifolia
AGAGAGAAGAAGAAAGATAAAATTAGAGATAAACAGTATGCTGCTCTACAAGAGCAGATCAAATCTCTCTTGGCTTCTGGCGCTTTTCCTATTCCCCGATCACGGGAACCATCGCCGGATGGTCAGTCTGATGATGGCAATTCATCCGGCGATGGCGATGATGATGTAGATATGACTTGACCTTGAATTGTAATAACAACTTATATAATGCATAAGTTCATTTGAACTTTAAACCTTATTGTTGTTTAATATTGTTGTTTAATGTGTTGTTTATTGTAGTTGTTAGTATCGTTGTTGTTTGATGTAGTTGTTGTTGTTGTTGTTGTTGTTGTTGTTGTTGTTATAATGGTTTCAATGCATATTTTAGGAATTTGGTAAAACTGACAGGGGGTGTGGCTGGCAAAACAGCCAGTTTCTTGAAAAAATATACCAACAAAAGCGACCAACTTTGGTCGCCAGTTGGTCGCTATTTTGCTTAAAAAAAAAACTGATTCTGCAAATAGCGACCAAAGTTGGTCGCCATTTTCAAAAAAAAATAAATTAAAATCTGCAAAAGCGACCAACTTTGGTCGCTTTTAAGTATTTTTAATTTTATGTATTTCTCAAATAGCGACCAAAGTTGGTCGCTATTTTGAAAATACAGAGATTTAAAAATACTGAATAAGCGACCATAGTTGGTCGCCACTTTGGTATTTTAAATTTTCTGTATTTCTCAAATAGCGACCAACTTTGGTCGCTATTGTAGAAATACAGAAAATTTACAATACCAAATGGGCGACCAACTTTGGTCGCAATTGAGCAGATTTTAATTTTCTGTATTTTGAAATTGGCGACCAACTTTGGTCGCTATATGGCGACCAAGATTGGTCGCTATTGAAGAGGGACCAACTAAATTGTGACCAGACCATTTTGGTCGCTTTTTGGTCGCTATTGGGCATATGGGGACCAACTTTGGTCGCTTTTTCCGGTCGCTTTTTACCTGATTTTTAGTAGTGAATGCCGATCCCTAGCCATTTCATGAATGAAAAAGCCGCTACTTCATCGCCGAGCTGAGGAAGGCAACCATCAGTGCCTCAACAACATCAGCTAGCTACTCTCTTACTTTTAATCTTCTGCATTCCCTTACTATACTACACATTTTTACTAAAGGCATCAGGAGTTCTTCATCAAAATTGCGAACTTGAGAATTGTCACCAGGAATGAGCCATGCTTTAAGATTGAATGGTTCATTTCAAATAAATCCCACCAAGGAAAGGTTTTTATTGAAGGGAAAACCAAAAGAAGAAAAAGAAGAAGTCAGATAGCACACATCGCGCGTCCAGGGAATATGCAGTTAGACAAATAAAATAATAAGACTCAACCGTAGGAGCTCTTCAAGAATATACAGTCATATTTACCAGTCGCTCAAAATTGACATGTCCTATGACAAACACACTCCAATTGATGCCCAAAAAAAAGGTTTTGCAATCATTAGATAGCAGAGAAATTTAAGTGGATACATCAATTTGTAACAAAGACACACATTAAGTTCATGAATTTTAGGGACTAGATTGAGAAGCTAGTAGTACTACCTGTGTGCATGACACAATCATACATAGAAAAGAGGAGTATATTACAAAAGTTCATTTCTTTTTCTTTATCAATATTTTTTATATATCCTTATTTCTAAGTCCACGATACAATAAAAGAGAAAATAGATGTAAAATGCCAAAGTTTTTGCAAAAAGCAGAGGGCCAGCGCAGAGTTGTTGATTTTCTGAGACTGCGACATCAGCCGGCTCCGTTGAGTGTTATCTACAATAACATCCACCAACCAAATACTAACAAAGATGAAGCAGAAACTCAACAAGAAAATGAGAACCAGGTGATCATACATAAACCAGCCTCTTTATCTACATACCTTTTTTACCATTTAACAAAAGACACAATGAAAAACCATAAACCAAGTAATGCACGTATAATCAAGATTTAACCCCATGTAAATACCCACTTCAATAAAAGCATAAAAGAGTAATCTTTACACTTCAAAGAAATGCATAAAAGAGTAATCTTTCAGAAGAAAAAAGAACACACACACACACACAGAGAAATAGTAAAGAAAACTCACTAACTAGAGTTGAACTGCAAGGTTGTGTACAGAATATTTCAAGCAGTTTTAAGTGTTTTCAGCGAAGAAGATACAAGCTAAGGGGACTATACGTAGAGGAAAGGACTCAGTCCAGTAATAAAACATCCAGTAGTTCATATGGTAGTTCCTTTAGCTATGAAGTAGGGGTAGAGATGACTTTCTAACTTCATTTTAATTGTTCAAAATGCTTCTTTGAGTTTCTGGGATTATATTTCAGCCTCTCTTTCATTTAATTTTGGTTACCCATTTTTCATGTTATTCGAATGGGTCGTCGGCATCTCAACCGGTGCTTATTATCTGATGAAAAATATTACGTTTAAAAATGACTTGAAGCAATTGTGGATTTAGAGTGGCTTAACAGGGATTGTCTTTGGCTCTAGCATGAAGTAATAAGACTATATGAAGTAATGTCGTATGAAATGTCTTTCGCTCTTTTTATCCTTCATAAATACATTTTATGTTGGATATATTTGTAATTATAATCAGTAATTTCTTTTTTTCTTCCCAAAATCAAAGACTGCCGTGTACTTCCTTTTAGGTTTAGAAATCTTTAGAATTTATATGCCTTGGCTATATAATTACTCCTCTGCGCCTCACATTGCCTCTGTAGCAGCCTCATGTAGAGGAGTTATGGTGTAGCTGCCGGCAATAGCGTCTCACGAGGGCATATAATCTAATAGCCGTTGGTCTGTATCCAAAGGCATAGGACCTAAGCAAAACATATCGAGGTAAACCTTACCTTACGAATCCTATTGAGGCAAATAAATGCCTCATTATTAGCATGCATGGAGAAAGAAAGAACTAGAAAGTACTAGATATTCTATGATCATCATAGAGTTTATAATACACTCTATGATGATATTACAAATGATAATGCTTATAAAGTGGAATAATAAAAAGTAGTGCAAATTACATTCTTGCCTCTCATTTGTCAATTTTGTAATTTCTTCCATTTGTAATTCCTTATCAGCTTCTTCCACCTTTTTCAATATGTATTCAAAAATCATGTCTTCTTTTTTAATCTCACGGACTTTGTTGAAGTTGTTACCAGTGCATGTTTTTGTCTCGCAGCTCTCATTGGAAGTTGCCTAACGGTTACTTCCTCGCTGACTTTGCCGTCCCAACTGTTTTTCTTTGTATGATTCAGCTTATTTCTTTCACTGTGCATTGGTGATAAATCACCTCTTTTCGCAGCCTCTTCCATGCATTTTATTAATATGTCGTCTTCCTCTCCTTCTTCATATATGTCGCGCCCCAAACTAACTGTGTAGGGTAACTTCTGGGCAGTTTCCAGTGGCATCAAGGCTTGACCATGTTGTGCTTTAACGGCGATTGCCTTGTGTTGTTGTTGCTCCAACATTTGCTCACTTTTACTGTTGACACTCATGTGTCGATCAATAACAGATTGAGAGGAAATTGCAGTAGGATTAGGATTTTCCAGCGCATCTTTTTTTTTTTCCTGATAAAGGGTGTTTTTTTTTTAGGCAAATTATAATATTTTATAAATAAAGAAAAATGGTCCACAAAAGGACAAGTACAAGTAAGGGGGACAATAGCTCGAGTAGTGTCGCCTATATGTCTTGGCTATATAATTACTCCTCTGCGCCTCACATTGCCTCTGTAGCAGCCTCATGTAGAGGAGTCATGGTGTAGCTGCCGGCAATAATGTCTCACGAGGGCATATAATCTAATAGCAGTTCGGGTTTTTCCAAAGGCATAGGACTTAAGCAAACACATAGCGAGCTAAACCTTACCTTACAAATCCCAGCGCATCTATTAACATCCTGTCTTCTAGTGAAATGACTGGAGTATGTACTCGAGATTGCTGATTTTTCTGCTCCTTTCCATTAGTAGTGTTCAATTGATGCTCCTGTCCAGTAGGAGTATTCGATTGTTTCTGCACTTCCTGTGCGATGTTGCTGCTGCTGAGAATTATTTGTTGCTGCGTTAACAATTGGCTGCTCCTTCCCAGAATTTATGTTTAACATTGGATTGCTCCCCTGGTGCCAAAATTTTGAAGTTCCAGTGCTTGCACCACCCTGCTGTTGTCCAGATTTTCTAGAGTATGTTACTGGAGTATGTGATCAAGGCTCATGCTGCTGCTGCTCCTGCGGACCTAGTGGACTGATTTTAAGAGGATGCTGCTGTTTTTGAGAGGACTGTGTACATAGTCTATTGCTTGTACCAAAAGATCGATGTTTCTGCCCAACTACATCAGGTACTGCTACAGTAGAAATCACGTCACTGCTGGGGATAATTTCATGGTGTTGCTGCCTTGAAGATGCTGACGTTGCAGTTATTGATTTCCTGGGAATGAATGCTTGAGCATTCAAGTTTAGTTTTGTCTTCTGGTTTGATAGCAGTGAAGGTGAAACAACTGAACGCAAGTCTTCATCGTAGCTCTCAAGCTCGGCGTAATCAGTCGACTCCCTTTCATTGTCGTCGCCACAATCTTCTTCTTCTTCATCTTCAATTTGATCAGCCCAAGTTCTAGTCTTTGCTAACCAACTATGTTCATAACTTCCTTGATGTTCAGAATCCAAACCAGTGCCCAGCTGTAACTGCCTAGACTCCTCTTCATATTTCCTAAAAGAATTCTCCGATTGTAAAGGAATTTCGATGTCGGATGTGTTCATTGTAACTAAAGGTTGTCGCACCATATTGGTATGACTCATCATAGCAGCCTGAGCTTCCTTAATGATGTTTTCTACTTGTGGAGTCGAGAAAAACAATGTTGGAACATTAGAGTTGTTACCAGTCATCTCTCCCTCTAAATCTGCCTTAGAGGTATTTCGTCGAACAACCAAATCTGTAGCTTCAATCTCATTGCCCAGTGCGTCGTTGTCATTGCTAACAAACGGAACAAGTTGTGTGGACATCTTATTTTCATTTTGAGTTTCTATCTCCAGTTGTCGAGCCTCATCGAGTTTAAGAGCTGCAAACACATTCGAGCTGTTAAAATTGCTGTGGGCATTTCGTCGAGCATCTGGACTCAACTGGCCTGTTGATGCAACCTTCTTTGTGGGTGATTTTCTAGATGTTAACACATTCCAAACCTCACCCATTTTAGTTGTAACTTCTCCTTTACCATCATCAATGTTATCAACATCTTTAGAAACTCCATTTATAGCATGATGTCGATTCTTTTTGCTCCCCAAAGACTGGGCGTCACTGGGAGTTGTTAAGTGCTTACCATCTGCTTGACCATCGAGTGCCCTATTATTTGTGACATTAACTGTTTGTCCTCCTGCAACATCAGCAACATTATTTTGACCATGTTGATTAGAATCAACATTATGTTTACCAACAATTGCCGTATGCATCCTAGCAAAAACAGTAGACGCTGGTATCGCAATTGGAGCTTTTGGCTGTCCATTTCTAACCCTTGTCTCAACATCAGCAACTCTGCCTGGATCGCGTGCTGCTATTGAATTTGCAGCAGCTGTGTTATCACCACCACTGTGCAGCACCTGTTTAGCAATATTATCCTTCTTCACTATATCACCACCATTGTGCAGCATCTGTGTAGCTCTTTTAGCATTCAACCAGTGTCTCGCATCCCCTTTTAGCTGCTCACCATTGCTCTTATTAGCCATTGGCAGCTTGGGATCTGAAGTGTTTGCAACGCCTTCTTCTCCAGTTTTTACTTTCAAGAATCGACATGATTTTTCGTCATGTACTTGATGTTTGCAACAATCACAATACTTTGGCAGATTGTCATAAACTATCTCTTGATAATAAACAACGGATTTGCCAGTAGCCTTATAGACAATAACCAACTTAACCTTGGTTGGATGCTTGTCTACCAGATCGAGTAAGATTTTCACCCTAGCAGTACTCGGTCTAGTTCTCTCTTGAGTTTCCTTGTCCACAACAAGTACTTTCCCCACAGCAGAAGCGATAGACAGTAACGACTTCTTAGCAAAGAAATTGGTTGGCAAACCTGGAAGTGAAATCCACACTACAGCAATGGATGTTTCCTTCTTTGGGTTGAATTGTAACGTCCATGGAAACGTTCTGAAAAAATATTCTGTTCCTTTGGCTTTGAGGTATCCTGTCGTACGTGACAAGAACTGGACATAGGCATTGTACAAATCAAACCTGATCAGCAAATGTCTAAAATCTAGCTGGCCGACATTACGTCGATCTTGGACATCAAATTGTGTCGAAATCAATCTTCGAAGCTCTTGCATCTCTGGTTTTCCATAAGAAAACTTTAAAATGACTGCTTGGTGCAGTCCTTCTTCCCGAATGAATTCATTCACTTCATCCATTGTGAATTCAACAGTAGGTTCTCCATGGATGAAAGAAACTGGACAGAGTTCTATTTTCGATGTCGTTGCGGCAACTTGTTTTTGTTGAATTGTTGCTGCGTAAGACTGTTTTGAATTGAGGTTATGAGAGTATGGATTTGGATCTCCCACATCCAAAGGCTGGGGAGAGATCTCGGCAGCCATGGATGCTCAAGAATTCATATACTCAACTCAACTCTCTGCGATGAAGCATAACCAAACAGAAATGCAGCAGGAACAAAACAGAAACAGAATGTTACAGAGAATTAAATGCTCAATTTTGCATCGCAAATCCAGAATCACAGATCCATCAGAAAACCATCGACGCAACTCAACTATGAAGATGAAACGAAGAAGAAATAGAGCGTTACAGAGATAACACCGATCAGTGAAGCTGTTCGATGCTACTGTATTTTACAATGCAACTGAAAACTTCTGCGATCCAGAGTAACGTGAATTGAAGCTTTTGAAAACCGGAACCAACTGCTCAAATTTGTTTCGCAGATTCACAAATCACTTCGATGAATCAGAACCAAAAACAAAGACAAGCAGATCGATGAAGGAGCTGCAAATCTGCTCGAATTACTATTCACAACAGTCTCCCATTCTAGAGAGAAGCTGGAGCGTTTTTTTCTAGAGAGAGGTTCCAATAGCTATATAAATTTACACTACTTGGGATTCTTGCCTCACGATTTCTTTTCCTTTGGTTTTGTTTCCTTTAGTTTTAGAATTCTTGCGTTTTTGTTTCGTTTACTTTTAGGATTCTTTCCTTTTAATTATGGTATGTCTTTTTCCATCGTTTCTTTTGTATCGGTTTAAGATGGAATTTTCATTGTTTTTTTGTGTAGGTTTAGGATTCAATTTAATATTAGTTTACCGATCAATTTGGTTGAACCTTCACTTTATTTATATTTAAGATTCAATTTAGGTTTCTAGAATTTTAGAACCAAAACCATTAAAATAAGGAGGAGCTAACCACTTTATAAAAGAAGCCATTAGCCTGCATTCTTTATTATAAATGGTTTATAATATCAATATTCGTATAGCCTCATTGAGTTTCCTTTGATGTTCAATAAATGGATTGGCGCTTTCTTCCAAGTTGATCTTATGCATGCAAAATGCGGGGCTTATCCCCGAATATCCGCCAATGTCCACCCAGTAACCTTCTCCCTCTTATGTAGCACCGCCAATGTAGAATCTACCTGCACGTTAGTCAAACAAGAGGAAAGAATAACCGATAAAGTAGAACAAGGGCCAAGAAATTTATACCGAAGATATGAAGGCAATGGCTTCAAATCCTAAGGTAGGAGGCTCTTCAATAGAAGGCTGTGTAGGAGCAGTTGTCCTATTAAGAGATCATTTTTTTATCTTTTTGTGCTTTGATACCTTTTTCAAGTTTCTCGTCTCTCCCCCAAACTTATGTTTTAAGTCAATTGTTTCACAAGAGTGTTAAGGAAAGACTTGGTGTCAAGAGAGGGTCACGATAAAATGGGTAAAGGCTTATAACATAGTTATCAAATGAGAAAGGCTAGAGGCTCAAAGAGGTTGACGAGGGATAACGACATTAGTTGGCAATAGAAAGCTCAAACGGGCTAAGATAAGCCTACAATCACTTCTCAAACCAAGAAAAACTTAGGATTTCGCCTTGAAACACATTCGGGGCAAATTATAGGCCCTTCACACGGATACTTGGACTAGAAACAATTCATCTCACCCCTCATGCAACTAGATTGTAAAAGATGATAGAGTCGAGGTCCTACAACGACCACATTCAAGTTTAAAGATCACTATGGTCCAATTAAACTATTCGATGATTGCCAAAGTCAACTCAAGAGTCATTAACTAGAGCTGTTTCTTTCAAAAACCTTGTTTCTAACCATAAGCACGTAATTAAATGTGTTGGTACCAATTGAAGAATGGTTGACTCGTCGAACATGACTTGATTAGATCTTTTTGTTCATTACTACTACTATTATTACCTAAACACAAAAATGAACTCATTTCCTTAAGAAGGTTGTCACACGATCTTTCGTTGGGACGAGTCACCCGGTTCACACAACAACTACCTTGGAAAGAACTGTGGCGCTAATAAAACCAAAGGCTTATTATCTACTAAAGCATAAAACGAATCTACTTAACAAAACAAGAGCTAATATAGAAAAAAAATAAAGAAGCTAATAAGCAAAAACTACTAAAGAGAGATAAATATACATAAGAGAAGAGAGAGAAGCTAGATAAATACAAATAAGAAGAGAAAGAGTATCATCAAATTATTACAGACCAATTGTATCAAAGTGTACCAATATGTCAAATAAACTCCACCCCCCTCTCCCGGATAAAAGTAAGAATTGTCCCCAATGCTTAGTAAAATAAGAGTAAAAGAGGAGAGGGTGAAGAAAGCTCCCTATAGATCCTTGGACATCTCAGTTGCCCCACCAATGTCATCTCCCTCAAGATCAGCTAACTGAATCTCATCATCATCAAATCTAGGTGTGGCTGGGTTGGCGAACATCTCATGCACTACCTAAGTAGTGTCAGCAGCAAGGTCTGGCTCGTCAAACTGGCCAGCTTATGCTACTGGTGCTGAAGGATCTGGTGCGGATTGGTGCGGGGCAAGCAACATGTCAAAAGGAAGGTCGCCAACTATAGCAAGTCTAGTCACCTCCTTCCGGAGCTTGTCCACTAATTTCTTGCTCCCCTGGACTTCCTTATCTTCTTTACTTCCTTTCCCAGCTCCTTAATCACTGACCCATGCTGTACCAAGGTATCTATGATTGTCTGTCGGTTCTCTAAAATCTTCTCAATGTCTTATCAATGTTAGAAGGAGCATGTGGTGCCTGAAAAGTGGACTGCACTACAACAATACTAGACAGGTTAGACAACTTAAAAGTAGTTGTTTGCATCCAATTGTTGAGACTCGCCAATATTTGGGAGGCTCACAGAGCAGATAAGGGAAATGTGGGCACGGGCACTGGCTTTAGAGCAGCTCTAGGGGCTGCGGTAGGAGCTGAAGATGATGGTGGAGGCATATCAGTGGCACTGGTGGAAGGCTTAGTAGAAGTGGATGGAAGATCAGCTGCCTCAGAAGCTACCACTATTGGCTCATTAGACTGGCTTGTGTTGGTAGAACGTTGAACTTTCTTCTTTGGGTTGCTCGCATATATTAGAGAATACCAATCGAAGGGATTCTTTACCTTCACCTTGGTTTCAAAATCCCTCGGCTCTAGCTTTGCATCAGTGAGATACTTTATGATAGTGTTGAGATAGGGGTAGGCCGAGTTGTCCTGCCGTGCAATCACTGAAATGTTGGCTGACATCATGGCACCTACATTGATTGGGTAACCTGCCATGATGGAAGCCACAAGCATTGCTCGAGGGATAGGAAGGTGAGTCTCGTATTGGCGCGGATCTAGTCTGCTGCATACAAAGGTTTGCCACCCCTTCGCCTCAAAATTCAGAGTGTTCAGATGAATGGGAACCCAAGCAGCGATCCATGGTGGTAGCCCTGGTGATGCTAGAATCTCAGCCAACCAAGGTCGGACTTTATCCTTCAATGTGCATTTCTCTAGATATTCTTTTGGCTCAACATCCTCAAAGCCAAATACACATTTAGCGCATGTTGATCAAACCTTATCTTGAGGTTGCGCACTTTGGTCACCTTCGTCCCTTTATTGATATGAGCAACATTGGCATATAATTCGCGGACGAGGTATTCTTTGGTATTCTCTACCCTCTCGGTGAACCACATCTATCCCTATCGTGCCCTGAACTGTCTCAGTATAGCTAGGTTATATATCTCAAAGTCCTTCAACAAAAACTGTCACTCAGGAGTTAGCGACTTCACTGACCACCACATACGAAAACTGGTGAAGGCGGCCAGGCTGTCAAAGTGATCCTCCCAAACCTCTTTCTTGTTTAATCTTTCAAGGCCTTAAGCTGTAGCATCACCCTCTCTGCCATTATTGGGGATATCATGTACAATAGAAGCGGACTGGTGCAGCTGATGGCTTAGAAGCCTGGCTAGCACTCTCTGACCCCTCGAAGGTGTTGTGAGATGAAGATGGCTCGTCCCTGAGCTAGTATCTCCCCTATGGCCTCGACCGAGTGACTGTCTGCTCCTCCTGAACAGAGGATGGGTTTCCATCTAACACTTCCCTAGACGGGACGTAGTAGCTAGACTCAAAGAGGTCTGCACCTCTTCATCTACCGGCTGTTGTCTTCTTTCTTATTGTCTTGGGTTGGCCAAGGGGCAATACACTTTTTCCTCGACCCCGAGAAGATTCACATTTCCCTTTTGAAGTGTTTCCTCGTCCTCTTGATCAAACCATTATCTGTATCAAGTAGAGGAGATTATTAGTTGCAATTCATTATTCAAACACATATAGGAGACATGTGGGTAAGGGAGAAACCATAGGACACAGTGGGGTTATACAGCTGAGTCATGCAGACAGGATAAGGGACCTACGGTCCGCACAATTAGTCTTATGGCCTCAGATGGGAAGTGCGGTCCGCACATTTGAGATTGTGGCAGCACTTCTGAGTCCCTAAAAATGTGAACTTCTGAAAACAGAGAATTTGTCATTCTGCAGCCGCAAGAGGAAATCTGCGGTCTAGACAATTGACTTGCGGCCGCACCTTGGAGTCTCAAAAGTGAAGACTCTCTAATGACATGTAAAGGCCTAATCTGCGGCCGCAAGGGGAAATCTGCGGTCTGCACAATTTGACCTGCATCCTTAGAGTCCTGCCTCACATAAGTGTTTAAAAATGCATTTCTGCGGACTGCACAATTCAAGTGCGACCCCAAAATTCAAAAGAATACGAACATACATTTTTTTTAATTCTTAGAATTTTCAATTTCTCGCACAAATAGGCATGGAAACATTGTAAAAGCATGAGATTTCACTAACCTAGTCCCTGTAGAGCATGTATCAAGTAAACCCAATTCAGATCTACCCCACATGGACACACAATGAAACTCTAATAACAAATTGCCTAAAAAAGAGCTAAAAAATCTACAAATTAAACTACTTAAAAATTAATATAAATTACCAGATAGAGTGAATGCATTGTGTGAGTAATCTAGGTTATGTGTGTGTGGACAGTTAAAATCTCCAAGAAAATTTAGCAGGGCAACAATGTTTGTTCAAAGTGGGAAAAGAGTAAATAAGCCCTATTGTTCAAAAGGGGAAGGGATTAGAGACGAGTGCGGATGCACATTTTCGGTCGCTACTCTTTAACCTGGGCGATTATTCTTTGAAACCAATCTGCGGTCCGCACATTTTTTAGTGCGGCCGCAATTTTACGTATGGTCGCAGATCGACCTCCGCACCGACAAGCTTAAACTTCAGAGAGTTGGTATTTTTTGATATTTCAATTTTGCGGTTTGCAAAATAAATGCGCGGCCACAATGCTCATCTGCTATGGCACATGAAAATGTGCGGTCCGCACAAATAAAGTGCGGTTCGCACTCTCTTGAACACTTAGCCATATTTTTGTCCACAATTCTTGTAAGTCACACTCACCCCTTTAGTACACTTCAAATCATGTTAGAAAGAAAATAACACCTAACTACAAAAGAAAAAGAAAAAGAAACATGATTTGCCTCCCAACAAGCGCCTAATTTAATGTTGCGGCACGATGCAGAATACCCTAAAGTGAAATGAATGACCGCCACCACGTGGCTATCTGCAAACTTTCCTAAGTAGTGCTTCTCCCGGTGACCATTGACTCGGAATGCTTCATTGTTTTTGTTCTCCTAGTCTAATGCACCAAAAGGTGTCACACCCACAATCTTAAAAGGACCACTCCATTTGGATTTTAGCTTCCCTGGAAACATCCTCAACCTTGAGTTAAACAACAATACAAAATCGCCCACCTTGAACTCTTTGTTCCAAATGTATATGTCATGAAGATATATCATCTTTTCTTTGTACTAGGACAAACTCGCATAAGCATGGCACCGAAACTCATCCAATTCATTCAAGTGTGCAACCCTTAAGTTAGCGGCTACATCCCAATCAAGATTCAACTTATTTAGAGCCCACATAGCCTTGTGCTCTAGCTCCACCGAAATATGACAAGCTTTCCCGAACATCAACTGGTATGGCGATATTCAGATAGGTGTTTTATTCATGCAACAACCGCAAGAACTGCAACCCATTTGGACACATAATCCACCGCGACCAAGATGTAGGTGTTTCCACAAGAACTCACAAAAGGGCCCATGAAGTCAATACCCCACACATCAAAAATATCAATCTCCAAAATAGTTGTGAGAGGCATTTCATTCTTCTTCGAGATTCCACTGGTCCGTTGACATTCATCATATCTTTTCACTATATCACTAGCATTTTTGTAAAGAGTAGGCCAATAAAAATTGCAACAAAGCACTTTGGCTACCGTTCTTGCTCCATCATGATGACCACCTTATGGCGAAGAATGACAAGCCCTAAGAATTTCACCTTGCTCTTCTTCCGGTACACATATTCTAATCACTTCATCCGTACACTTCCGAAAAAGGTATGGTTTATCCCAATAATAATCTTGACAATCCCGTTTGAGCTTTTTCCTTTGGCTTGAAGAGAACTCATCTGGAATGATTCCACACACAAGAAAATTGCGAGCCATGGCACCTCTTTTATTGAAATAGCCAATATTTGCTCATCGGGGAAGGAGTCATTGATTTCAAGGCCATCATGTGGCCTCCCCTCCTACTCCAAATGAGACAAGTGGTCCGCCACTTGGTTTTCACTACCTTTTCTATCTTGGATGTCAATATCAAGCCCTTGCAGCAAGAGTAGCCATATCATCAACCGAGCTTTGGAGTCCTTTTTCCTCGTAAGATAACGACACGCCGCATGATCCGTGTGGACAACGACTTTTGCACTTACACCCATCAAGTGCGAGCGAAACTTCTCAATTGCAAACACAATGGCAAGGAGCTCTTTCTCCATAAAGATATAGTTAACTTGGCACTATTCATGGTCTTACTAGCATAGTAGACCCGGATGAAAAATTTTGTTCATGCGTTACCCCAAAACAGCCCTAATCGTTATAAGACTTGCATCACAAATGAGTTCAAAAGGTACACTCCAATTTGGAGCAGTGATGATAGGAGTAGTTGTCAACTTGCTTCAACAATTCAAAAGCTCACATGCAATCTCCATTGAGGTTAAACTTAGCATCCTTCTCAAGAAGCTTGCACAACGGGCTCACCACCTTAGAGAAGTCTTTAATGAAGCACATGTAAAAATTCGCGTGGCCTAAGAAACTTCGCACACCTTTCACCGAAGTTGGAGGTGAAAGTATAGAAATTACCTCAATCTTTACCTTGTCAACTTCAATTCCATTCCTTGAGATTTTGTGGCCAAGGACAATGTCTTCCTCGACCATGAAATGACATTTCTCCCAATTGAGCACCAAATTTGTTTCTTCACATCTAGCCAATACTTTGTCCAAATTTGCAAGACAATCATCAAAAGAATATCCAACCACCGAGAGGTCATCCATGAAAACTTCAAGGTAGTCTTCCAACATGTCCGCGAAAATTGTCATCATACACCTTTGAAAAGTCACAGGTGTATTGCACAACCCAAATGGCATCCGCTTGAAAGCAAAGGTACCATAGGGACATGTAAATGTTGTTTTCTCTTGATCTTCCGGAGCAATGAGAATTTGGTTGTAGCCTGAGTACCCATCAAGAAAGCAATAGAAACCACGGCTGGCCAATCTATCGAGTATTTGATCTAAGAAAGGAAGTGGAAAGTGATCCTTCCTTGTGATTTTGTTGAGCTTGCAATAGTCCATACACACCCTGCAACCGGTCGCCGTTCTTGCAGGAATCAACTCATTCTTGTCATTGGTGACCAACGTCATGCGCCCTTCTTTGGGACACATTGAACCGGAGAAGTCCATGAACTATCGGAGATGGGGTTGACAACCCTAGCATCCAACCACTTAATAATATCTTTCTAGACAACTTCTTGCATAGTCTCATTGAGTCTTCTTTTGATGTTCAATAGATGGTTTGGCACCATCCTCTAACTTGATCTTATGCATGCAAAAGGCGGAGCTTATCCCCCGAATATTTGCCAAGATCCACCCAATAGCCTTTTTCTCTTTTGTAGCACCGCCAATATGGAATCCACCTGCACGTTGGTCAAACAAGAGGAAAGAATAAACGATAAAATAGAACAAGGACCAAAAAATTCATACCGAAGATGTGGAGGCAATGGCTTCAACTCCAAGGTGGGACGCTCTTCAATAAAAGGCTTTGTAGGAGGAGTCTTCCAATTTTCAAGATCTAAGGACAATTTTGGGGGTGCATAGTTGTACGACCCCGTTCCTTGCAAAGAGTTCACACATTCCATGAAGCCATCCATCTCTTCATCATCAAATTTGAGCAAGATGGCCTCCAACATATCACCAACATTGATTATAGTACTTGTTTCATCAACAATAACATCGGTTACCAAGTCCACAAAAGAACACACCTCATTGCTATTTGGTTGTCGCATGGACTTACACACATGGAATACCACTTTTTCATCACCTATCCGGAAAGTGAGTTCTCCGGCTTCAACATCACAAAGATCCTTCGTAGCAAGGAAAGGTCTCTCAAGAATAATCGGCACTTCATAATCAACCTCACAATCTAGAATGACGAAATCCGCCGGAAGAATGAATTTATCAACAAGAACCAAGACATCTTCAATCACTCCCAAGGGCCTCTTCATAGTACGATCGGCCATTTGCAATCTCATAGAGGTGGGTCTTGGTTGCCCAATTCCCAAGGTCTTGAAAACCGAATAAGGCATCATGTGATACTTGCTCCAAGATCACAAAGAGCTTTAGCAAACTCGACACTTCCAATTGTACAAGGAATCATGAAAGCACCCGGATCCTCTAACTTAGGAGCAATTGAATGCACAATTGCACTTACTTGATGAGTGACTTTGATGGTTCAAAGTTCATTGACTGCTTCTTTGTCACAAGATCCTTCATAAATTTTGCATAACCAGGCATTTGTTCCAAAGCTTCAACTAATGGAAAATTGATTAAGAGACTCTTCATCATTTGAGTGAACTTCTTAAATTTATTCTCACCATTTTACTTGGAAAGTCTTTGAGGGTATGGAGGTGGAGGCTTAGGCAATGGTGCCTTAGCCTTTTGCACTACCGACTCCGGTATGTCAATAATGTGTTCCCTAGATGGCTTCACCTCCTCTTGAGTCTCTTCCACACTATCATCAATATCAATCCGAACTTCATCATTAGGTTGTACCGTTGTTCGGGATATCTTCCTCTTGCATCACTTGATCATCATTAACAAGTTGCCTTCCACTTGAGGTGGGTGCATTCCCGCCTCTTCCACTTCTTGTGATAACCGCCATGGCATTGCCCCGTGTTGTTACCACCCTTTGGTTTATCATCGTGTCACTTGGTAGTGACCTCTTAAGACAAGAATCTAGGGCTTGAGAGATTTGCCCCATTTGAACATCTAGGTTGCGGATTGATGTGTTGTAGGAGGCAAGTTGGGCATCCGAATCAGCATTCTTTTCCATTATTTGCTTGAACATATTTTCAATATGCCCCATCTCATTGTTTGAAGAACTCGAACCATGGGAAGGATAAAGAGGTGGTTTGATTGGTTGTTGGTACATAAGGGGCCTTTGAAAACCTGACCCCCGCTTGCCTTGACTGTTATTCCATCCGCCTTAATTGTTACCTCCCCAATTTCCTTGGTTGTTTCCACTCCAATTTCCTTGATTATTATTGTTATGCCACTTCCCTTGATTTTTTCCTCCATTCCAATTTCCTTGATTGTTAGAATTCCAATTGCCTTGATTGTTTTGAGGTCGCCATTATTGTTGGCTTGGGCCTTCGAAATTGTTTCTTTGCCCGTGAAAATTATTCACATATTGCACTTCTTCTTCTTATTTATTATAGGAATCATCTTGCTCAAAACTACCATCTTCTTGCACATAGTTCTCCACTCAATTTTGCACTTGTGGGCCCTTGGTCCTCCTCTTGTTCACTATCATGTTCACACCTTCCATAGCATTGACTTGCTTCGTTTGCACTTGATTTAGCTGGGACTTTACTAGTTAAGTCATGGTGGTTGTTAAATCAGAAATGGCTTGCCATGGTCTTGCAATTCTTTGTGAAGGTGGATCATATTTGGGCCACCTTGTGGAACATTGGTCCGGGATTTCCAAGCCGACGACGTGTCCGCCATCTCATCCAAAATCTCACATGCCTCCGCATAATACATATTCATAAAGTTCCCACCCTCTAGTTGATTCGTTACACATTTGTTGGTCGTGTTAATCCCTCGATATAAGGTTAGTTGAATCATGTTTTTCGTCATATCGTTGTTGGAACTTTCCTTGACCATAGTACTATAGGTTCCCGTATCTCGTGTAGTGGTTCATTTGGCTCTTGCTTGAGTGCCAAGATCTCATCTCGAATTGTAGCCATATGCCCGGGAGAGAAGAACTTAGCAATGAACTTTTTCGCCAACTCATCCCAAGTATGAATTGAATGGTTCAACAATTGTTCCAACCAATCTAAAGCTTTTCCCTCTAGAGAGAAGGTACTCGGCCTCTCCGATTGTCTTGTGGCTCATAAGGTACCTCCTCTACTTACTCGTTCTCCGAATCCAAATCCCCTAAAGGCGAATTGCCGAGCTCATTGTTCGCCATGGTTGTACCTAAGATTTCTCACACAAGTTAGTAACACGAAAGCAGATGAAGATATTCCAAAACAAACCCAAATATATGGCTACAGAAGCTCAAACTTTGAAACTTGACCTAAAAATATGAAACTCCTCTATTTATAGTGACCCAAAATTCGCTGCCAAAAATGCCACTCGGAAGGTTATGCGGCCGCACAATTCCATGTGCGGTCCGTATATTTCTTCAGTTGCAAGATCTTGGATTTTGGTGCCGCACAATTCTGGATTGCGGCTTCAAGGAATCTTCTTGGACTTTTGCACACTCTCTGAACTTTGAATCATTTGTCAGTGCAGACTCTATTCTGCAGCAGCACAATTCATGTGCGGTCCGCACATTGGCCAAATTCTTGTTGGGTTCTTTCACTTGATCTACGGCCGCAGATGGAATTCTGCAGCCCGAACTTTCTTCTGTGGCCACAGATCCTTATGAGGGCTGCACTTCTTTAGTTCTGCACCCTTCCTTGCTTTGTGATTCGAAACACTCCTTTTTGAGTCGGAATTCATCATGGCAGACCAAACTTCCAACATTTCTGTAATTTTCACACTTTTATTAGTTTCGGGATCATAAATCAATACTTTAGGACTAAAACAAAAGCAAAAAGGTACTAATAAGTAGTCAAAATCACCACTTATCACTTTTGTCTGCGGTTTCACGTGTCACTTTCTCATGTGATCATTTAATATAAAGTTATTTTACCCTATACAGATAGTGGCATAACTTTGTGTCACCAGGAAATTGGTAGCAATACCTTTTTTTGCAGAAATTTCTCTGATCCCCTCTGTAAAGTTTCTGATGGTTGATTAGACGCACGTTTCTCCGCATTTAATGCCCCGAACATGCGTTATCCCATGATTTAGCATCACTTTTTCCGGTTATCAAGTTAATTATGGCCACGATTTTAGCTGCCTATACTTTTACTTATACGCATCAAACTTCTTCATTTACACTCCATAATGCTCTAAAATTTCTCAAACTCTCTTTACTCAACTCGTACTTTGTCTTCAACCTTTATTTAACCTTATTCTTGAGAGAAAAACCCTCCTTCCTTTTCATAAAAAAATGATATCTTCTTCCAGAAACCATAGCTTCTTAAAGAGCAAAGGTAAAGCTGATGATGTTGCTCCTCCTACGGTGAGCTCCATCATCCCAAAGAGTCTAATCACAACTAAAGACTTTGAAGAGAAGTATCCTTCCGCTCACCCTCGTACGTGGGCCGTTAGCATATACCCTTCTTCAATTCGTCCTTCTAGTATTCCAGTTAGTGAAGGAAAACTGGCCATTACCAAGATTTAGACATTATCGCTTCCGACCTGGCAGAGTGGATAACCTTACCCAAGAAGTGTTTTACTTATTTTTATATGTATCCCTTTACTTTGGGGGAATTTTCTTTGAGTGGATAGCTTGACTCCGTCATCGTGGAGTTCTGTATCTGCTACCAGGTATGCCTGGCACAAGTAAGTCCTTATGTGTGGACAGTCGTTTTCCTTCGGCGTCTGTTTTAGGAGATGGCAGAGGAGCTAACCCTAGCTCGATTGATGAACTCTTTATTTCCCCAAGTTCTTCCGCGACGGGGGGGGGGG
>MCJB01048803.1:21651-31927 GCA_002018475.1 Nicotiana obtusifolia
CCCCCCCCCAAGTGTTCGAATCCGAGAATGCAAATATGAACACTAGAAGTTTTATACCTTCGAGGATTCCACTAGTGAATTGCTAGATAATCTTTAATTCTATAACAAACTTCACTTCCCCTTAGGAATTTATGCTATCGAGCCAAAGATTATCCAACAATCCCCCAGTGTCTTGCACTTGTGAATGGTCAGATAATCTCTGTTTCGGTAGCAAACTTAACTTCCCTGTAGGAATTTTACTATCAAGAAAAATACTAACTAACCAATCCATAGTAGTTCTTTGCTTATGTGCCTTGTCATTTAAAGGTCTTATTGTTGCTGTTGAAGCTTCCTTCGTAGTACACTTTCCGTTGCTGTCTCGCTAAAAACCATGCTAGGAAAAACCCAATTGGGACAAAAATTAGACGAAGGAAAAAAAAGTGCACCACATACTTTCAGTACAGATGATGTTCGTCAGTAATAGTATCTCTTAAGGTGTTCCATGTTCCAGTTGCTTGGCAACTTTTCTCCATCTTGATTCTCTAACTCGTATGATACTTTCCCGGTGTCAGATGAAACCCGGTAAGGGCCTTCCCATATTGGACCTAACTTCCTAGCTCCCGGGGTTTTTGATTCACTTTCCTTAAAACCAAATCTCCCACTTTAAAATAACGGAGGTTGACTTTTCGATTGTAATATCTTTCTATTCTCTACTCTTGGGTTGCCATCCTTATATACGCCAAGTCACTACATTCATCGAGCAACTCCAGCATTGCTTCATTATTTCTTTCTTCATTCACCCAGAAATATCTCAGGGTAGGCTCCCTTACTTCCATCGGGATCAGGGCTTCTGCTCCGTACACAAGGGAGAAAGGAGTCTCTCCCGCGGTCGATTTACCTTTAGCTGACTCTAATATATTTTTGAGATTTTATATAATCAACTTGTTCATTGATTCTGCTTGACCGCTTGCACTCAGATGGTAGGGTGAAGATCTGATCCTTTTGATTTTCAAGTCTTCAAGGAACTTTGTGACCTTTGCACCTATAAATTGTGGCCCGTCGTCACATGCTATCTCTTTTGGTATCCTAAATCTACAAATTATATTCTCCCATAAGAAATCTACCACTTCACGTTCTCCTATCTTTTGATAAGGACCTGCTTCAACCCACTTAGAAAAATAGTCAGTTAAAATTAAAAGAAATCTTACCTTACCGAGGGCCGGCGGTAGTGGTCCGACGATATCCATTCCCTACTTCATGAGCGACCATGGTGACAAAACTGAGTGCAATGGCTTTGTCGATTGATGTACCAACAGTGCGTAGCGTTGCCATTTATCACATTTTTTAACATAAGCTTTGGCGTCTTGTTCCATTCGGGGCCAATGGTATCCTACCCTAATTAATTTTAACACTAAGGAATCTGCGGTTGAATGATTTTCGCAGATCCCTTCGTGGACTTCTCACATGACATAATTAGCTTTGGAGGCTCCCAAACATCGGGCTATCGGGCCTTGGAAAGATTTTCTGTACAACTGACCTTCTTTGACATTATATCGCGCTGCCTTAGTGCGTAGCGCCTGGGATGCCTTGGGATATTCGGGAAACTTTTCATCCTTGAGATAATCAATGATCACATTCCCCCAGTCCTAGACCAAATTAGTCGCGTTTACCTCGTTGTAGCTATCTACATCCAGCATCGAGTGCATAAGCTGTACGACCATACCAGAGTCCGGTCCTTTCATTTTGTAGACGAGCCAAGGTTTGCTAGTGCATCCGCTTCCCCATTCTCTTCCCTCAGGATATGAGTAATTGACCATTCCCAGAACCGAGCAAGTAGAGCCTAAACCTTCACCACGTATTGTTGCATGCGTTCCTCTTTTGCTTCAAAGATCCCATAGACCTGATTTACCACCAACTGGGAGTTGTATTTGATTTCTATAACCTCAGAGTCCAGTCGCCGGGCCAATTCAAGCCCTGCAATTAAAGCTTCATACTCTGCCTCATTGTTAGTCAAGGGAACAGTTCTTATGCCCTGCCTTAGGGTTTCTCCTGAGGGTGTGGTTAATATTATGTCGAGCTCATACCATTTCACATTGGAAGCTCTGTCCGTGAACAAGGTCCAAACTTCTGACTTGTGACTTAATTGCAATCCTGGTTTATATTCTATGTCAAATTCACTCATTTTGACGGCTTACTTGGCCAGCCTACCCGAAAGTTCGGGTTTATGAAGGATATTCCGCAGGAGAAAAGTAGTCACCACACCTATCAGGTGACATTGGAAATAAGGCCTTAGCTTTCGGGTGGCGACCACGAGGGGTACGGCCAACTTTTCCAAACGTGGTTAGCGAGTTTCTACTCCCGTTAAAATTTTACTAACATAATAAATAGGCAATTGCGTACCTTCATCCTCACGGACTAAAACGGCACTTACCGCTACCTCCGAGACTGCTAAGCATATCAACAATTTTTTGCCTTCCTCCGGTTTTGATAGTAACGTAGGACTTGACAAATACCTCAAAGCTTGTTGACATTATGGGGTCCATTCGAAGTTGTTCTTTTTGTTGAGCAGTGAAAAGAAATGATGGCATTTCTCTGAAGACCGCTTTGCTCAAAGCGGCCAATCTCCCAGCTAGCCTTTGAACATCTTTTACGCTTGATAGCTGGTTCGGGATGTCTTCGATGGATTTGATTTTACCAGGGTTAACCTCAATCCCCCTTTGTGACACCAAGAATCCCAGGAACTTAATGGAGCTGACCCCGAACGCGTACTTCTCGGGGTTAAGCTTCATGTTATGCTTCTTTAAGATGTCAAAAGTTTCTTGCAAGTGTTTAAGATGATCATCTGCGTTCAAAGACTTAACAAGCATATCATATATGTAAACTTCCAATGTTTTCCCTTATTTACTTTTCAAAATTTTTGTTCATGAGCCGTTAATTAGTGGCTCCAGTGTTCTTTAGCCCGAAAGGCATCACATTGTAACAATATATGTGCCAAAGTTCGTTATAAATGAAGTTTTTTCCTAATCTTCCGAGTTCATCTTGATTTGGTTGTACCCAGAGTAAGCATCAAGGAAACTCATTTACTCGTGACGGCCGTTGCATCAATCATTTGATCAATGTTGGTAATGGAGACGAGTCTTTCAGGCACTCCTTATTTAAGTCTTTATAGTCTACGCACATGCGAAATTTATTACTCTTCTTTGGAACTACTACTACATTAGCTAGCCAGTCGGGATACTTTACCTCCCTGATTGAACCCATATCAAGCAAGCGAGTTACCTCTTCTTTGACAAATTTATTTTTTGCCTCGATAATAGGACATTTTTTCTATCTTACCGGAGGGATGCTGAGATCCAAGCTTAGCTTATGTACGGGCACTTCCTGCGGGATACTTATCATATCCGCATGCGACCACGCAAAACAATTGACCTTAAATTTGAGAAATTTAATAAATCTATACCTGAGTTCGGGGTGCAATCCTGTCCCCTAGTGCAACTTCCTCACCAAGAACTCTTCGAATAATGCAACTTACTCAAGTTCTTCTATTGTGGACTTTGTTGCGTCCGTCTCTTCTGTTACCTGGAAGTACCTTGGCGCCTAATAGGGTTCCGATGACTTTTCCCCCTTGTTGACTTCTCTTGACTCGGGAGTAGGCGCCGGTTCGTGTAATTTCTATGCTGCAAACTCCTTCCCTTCGCTACTGGAGACTGAGATTGCGTTCATCTTTCTTGCTGCCGGTTAGTCACCTCTTATTTGTTTAATTCCCTCAGGAGTTGGGAATTTCAAGTTCCATTTGTATGAGGTAAATTTTGCGAGTCTTTCTAGTTACTTAGGGCTTATGCCACATGCTTTATGAAAATATAAAATAATGGAATAAAAATAACAAGTAGTGTAGAGTAATGAAATGAAAATAATACTTCATCCGTTTCAATTTGTACGATACATTTTTCTAATTAATTTGTTGAAAAAATATATTTTTATAATTGAAAATAACTCAATTTAAAACTTTTTATTTATCCATTTTAGCCTCAATTATATGCTTTTATAACCACATAAATATTATGACTCACAAAATTTTAAGTATTTAAGACCACAAATTTCAAATGTTTCCTTTTTTTTTTTAACTCTATGCCGAATCAAACTAGCTCATCTAAATTGAAACGCACAAAGTAATATATATAATAACTACTTATAATAGGAAAAGAAGGTAAAACTAGTCCTAGAAAAAGCTACTGTCTACTAATTCACAGACTTGCACAAGGAATTCAGTAATTACGTTTCAGTTTAGGCTGCGTGCGTGCTCCTGACAAATTAGTTACACAAGACCTTCAAAATCTAAAATCACGCGCCTTAGTTATTTGTATTCTGTAATCTCCTTTATTTTGCCTCTTTCAATTCCTATTCCACTTCTTCAGTTCCTAATTTCTTCATCTCTCTTCATTTTGTCTTTCCTTCTTTCACCATATCCTGCCTCTTCAGTTCCCTAAATTCTTCTTCAGTCCAAACATCTCTCTCTCAACTATAGGTGTCTTCTTTAATTTTCTTCTTTCACTCTAAACAATCAATGGCGGATGATGCAGGTTCCGGCTCCAGCTCTGCGGACCAAGCACAAAATCAGCGAACAGCTCAAAAGAACAAGTCTAAACTTACTCCTTTTTCTAAAGTGTGGAGCGATGAAGACGAAGTCTCCATACTTATAGGTATAATCAAGTTCCGTCAAGAAAAAGGACTTGATATACAAACAAATATGTTTGCATTTTATAATTACATTATAGATTCTCTTATGCTTCGAGCGACATTAACTCAGTTAAGAGAAAAAGTTAGAGCTTTGAGGAAAAAATATGAGAAAAATGCTAGCGGTAAAAAGAGTCCAAAAACTCCACATGAGGTGGAGTTGTTCCAGTTGTCTCAAAAAATATGGATGGTTAATGCCAAAGAATCCGAACACCAAAAAGAGTTTGTAGGCGGGAAATCGGAAACCCCAAACACATTGGAACCCAAGCAGCCAGTAAAACAGAACTTGCTGGAAAATTGGATGTCGCAGCAACACATTCCAGTAATGGAACAGCCAACACGGGAAATAATACGGAAAATTGGGCTGGGTTCGCAAAATCTGCTAGCATTGCTAAAGCGTTTAGCAGAAGATGTAGAACTTGTAGCAAATGCTATGTCACGTTCGCAAAGGCAAGTTGATGGAGAACGGTTGGATCTTTATTTTCTAAGTACGGATTTACTTGTGAAATTTGGGAGAGTGGTGAAGGAGATCAAAGCGAAACCAGAAATGGTAAAATCTTACTCAGTTTTCTTATTCATTTCCTATGATTCAAAAGGAAATTTTATCATATTATTCTCATGCCTTATTTAACATTTATAGAGTTTGAAATTCCTGTATCTTGTGCGAAACTAATTCTTATTAACATGTCAAACTCGTCTTGTCTTTGTTTAAATATTTTGATTTTAAATGGTAAGCATCTATTTTTTTTTTTTAGGTAGGCTAAGCTGAATGTCGCTTTTGTTGTACTTCTCATCTCAATGCGCTGTTTTAGGTTCTCTCTTTTTAAATAAAATTTAAAAATCTCGGTGACTTCTATGATCTTTGAGCGTGTTTGAATTATATTTCAGAGACATTCTTCTGAACTACTTGAACAAGAGATATTAAAAGCCTACTTGGAAGCAAAGATAGAGCATGCGCAATTAGTTTCAAATGCCTATAATACTTTCATTCAGGTAACCATTTTATCTCATTTGGCTCCACAGTATCCTGAGTTTCAATTAATTTCCCCTTTTTTTTGTGTGTGTGTGTTTTTTGCAAGGTTGATGTTGCTGTAGCTGCTCCAACCAAACCCATGAAGAAAGGTTTGATCTTTTGCGTCTTTTTGTTTGTGGATTTTAAGGTTTTGTTCTATTTGCTTTGTTTATATACGGATCTTAGCGTTCATGTTGTATGAGCACAAAAATACTTTTTTCATGTACCCTTTTACCATAGGAAATTCGAAGGATTGTTTTTTGCTGGTTCTTGGTAGAGGAGGAGATATTTGGTTGGTGGTATGACTAATCCGTGTGTGTTTCCAGGGAAGAGAGAAGCTGAGAATGAAATTGAGAAGTTAGTGAGTACAAAGAAGCAAAAGAAACATTTGGCTGTAGCACAAGCTGCTGAGAAACAGAAGAGCGATGCAAAGTCTCAGAAGAAGAAGAAGAAACAAGAAACCAGTTCCTGTGACGATAGCTCTCAGCCAGAAGACAAGAAGGTAATACATGCACTAACTGTTTTCGTCTAGCCAAGTGCAGAATATTTTCCCCGGACCCCGCGTGAACGCGGGATGCTTTGTGCACCGGGCTGCCTTTTTTATTGTATTGTGTAGTATGTCTGTTGAATTCATCTAGATATGTAGTCATATAATTGATAATGTGGGGTCTCATTCTTATTTTGTTATATATATGCAGCTTACTGAAACACTGACACCTCCTAAGAAAGTGACTCTTGCCAAGAATGGAAAATTAGCCAGCTGTTCGGACGATTCAGATTCTTCAGGCGAGGATGAAGTAATGTCTCTTAACTTAGCAGAATCTAGCATATTTTTGATATATTTTGGCCAGTGATGTAACTAACTCTGCTTCTGTTGGTGTATAGGCTCCTTCCAAGAAGGCTGTTGCAACTTCAAGTAAGAATGGTGTTGCTGCTAAGAAGAATGATGATTCGAGTGATGATTCTAGTTCTGAGGAAGATAGCAGTTCTGAAGCCAAGAAACCTCCTGCTAATGTCTCTACCGCAGCTTCTAAGAAAGACGAGTCAAGTGATGAGTCTAGTTCTGAGGATGATAGCAGGAGCTCTGAGGAGGAGGATGCTGTTGTTAAGAAGGCGCCTGCTGCTGCCTCAAAAAAGGAAGAATCTAGTGACGAGTCCAGTGATGATGATTATGATGTAAGGGCATATGGAGTTGATGAAATTGGTGCTATACTGATATTTTAATAATGATACTGATACTTTAATAATGTTACTCCTTGATGCTATAGTTGATTTTCTTTTTGACAGAAGCCTCCGTCTAAGGTAGTTTCTCAACCAACAAAAGCTCCTCAAGCCGTGAAAAAGAACTGTGACAGCTCTGAAAAAACCGACTCTGGTGAAGATGATTCTGATTCGGACAAGGTTTGACCACTTGATATTTGATTTGTGTTATTTTTGTGCTCTTCCTATCGCATGAAATCCTTTATTTACTTAAGTGAGTATTTTACTTGCCTTTTGAGCATCTTATCATATTTTGCTTGCATTTGAATGTTGTCTGATAACTTTTTTTTTTTAGGGAAAGGTTGCTGCTGTATGTAAAAAGAAGGTAGGCTGGCAAAATCTTCATCTACTTTTTTTTTTTTTTACTTTGATAAGTCTCCATCATCTTTTTAATCGTATTTCATCATGTTCTACTTGGCAATAAAATGAACCTTTCCCTTTCGTTTGTGCAATTCAGAAATGAACATCTACGTTAATCAATGTCTTCTTAAAAAAGCTTATTTTTGTATATGTGAAATGTCTTTACATCCCTTTACTTCTGATATATCATCTTCGACGATGAATCATTTTAACCAACACGAAAATCTATCTCCATTTCTTTGACTTGATGTTAGTAATTTGTTAGCCTCGGTTTACATTCTGTAGTTCATTGCTTTCCCCATCCTTGGCAGGTTCCTTCATCTGCAGACGGTGATGATGAGAGTAAGGATGATACTTCTGAAGAAAGTGATGAAGAAGAGCCTCAAAAGAAAAAGATCAAGGTCTGGATATGTTTCATTCGTGATATTTTAACTTGTATTTCATTTTAGTTCATTGTCTAACAATTGTGTTTCACAGCCCTCTAGCACTCCAACTGTCTCAAATACTCGAAAGGAGAGTAGTTCTGAGGAAGACGTTCCTGCAGTCAAGATACCTCCTGCTAATAGCGCAGCTGCAGCTTCGAAGAAAGACGAGTCAAGCGATGAGTCTAGTTCTGAGGATGATAGCAGCGCTGAGGAGGAGGAGGATTCCATTAATAAGGGACCTGCTGCTGCACCTAAAAAGGGTACTGCCGCTGCCTCTAAAAAGGAAGAATCCAGCGACGAGTCTAGTTCAGATGATGATGTAAGGGCATATGTTAAGTGATAAATGCAAATATTCCAATTTGTATTCCGTTTTAGTTCATCATTTCACAATTCTGTTTCACAGCCCTCTAGCACTCCAGCTGTCTTAAAGGAGAGTAGTTCTGACGAATCTTCTGATGAAGACGAGTCCTCTGAAGAAGAAGAGGATGAAAAACAATCGAGAACTCCCAAGAAGGTAATATTTTCGTATTTTGGGTTGATCAGAATATTCCTTTTGGCATAATAACTAGATGATATGCATCTCTTCCGCCAGATTTCATAATTAGTTACAGCTTCGTTCTTACTAAGACCGGCTAGTGGTCCGGTCCGGTCACAGACTGGAATTTTTTTCCGGTCCGGTCGGTCCGGTACCATATCCACAGCAAAAACCGGACCAAACCGGTCCCTACCGGTCCGGTCTTAACGGTTAAAGACCATTCGACCGGACCAGTGCCGGTACCGGTGGCCGGTATACCGGTACCGGTGGCCGGTATACCGGTCCGATCCGGTCCGAACCGGTCCGGTCACCGGTTTATTCTATTTTTTTTTGATTTTTTTTAATAATTAGTTAATAACCATTTGACTCATTTATTTAACTTTATAAATAATTGAAAAATATGTTTCAAATCCTATAATTAGAATTAAAGAAGTTATACTATATAATATTCTTATAAGTTTTTGAAAATATAACTTATAATTAGAATTAAAGAAGTTACTATATAATATTCTTACAAAGTTTCAATTAGTTTCAAACTTTATAATATTTGATTCAAATATCAAATCTTGAAATATATTCAAAGTTAGTAAAATTATAAAATATAAGAACACAAGACAAGAATTGTGAAATGAACTTTGAGCAATTTTATTAATATGTAATTTGATGTATAAAATTACATTCTTTTAAACATGCTCGCTAGTTTTTTCAATATAGCTGTAGGCTTTTCCTTTGGAACAGGTTGTTGTTGTTCCGGTTCGTCGTCGTCTTCTTCTTGATCTTCTTCATCTTCCGTGTCGTTGGTTTGATTCCCTTCTTCGCTTGTTCCGTCGCTCAATATTTGATCCATGTATGCTCTATCCTTTTTCTGTGAAAGCTCCGATATTCCAAAGTTTCTTCGCTCTGCTCTGATCCAATCTCTAAATAGGACTCCAGTCTCCATGGCTTCTTCTCTTATTGAATGTCGATGATCTCCAATCTGAAATCTTCCCTGGCTGAAAGCGCTCTCCGATGCAACAGATGAAGCTTGAATTGTCAAGATATCACGGGCCATTTTTGAAAGTATCGGAAATTGTGTTTCTTGACTCTTCCAGTAATCTAATAGATCCTGAGTTCCAAAACTTGTCAGTTTCTTCGGATACTGGATCAAGTAGACTTGGAACTCGCTGTATTCCTCCCCGTAGTCATCTTGTTCTGAAAGCAGCATCTGATCAAGTCCTCCAAAGCTGCTCATCCCAGCATGGCGTTTGCTTGATTGAGAAGAACTTTCACCGCTTGAAAGTATCGGTGCAGTTGGTGTAGCACTCTCTGCCCAAGCTCTGTACTTTGCGAAAATAGCCTGAAAATTAGTAGAAACTTTACCTCGAGCAACATCTACACTCGGGTACTTGTTAGTTGCAATTTCAAGAGGTGTAATTTCTAAAGTTGTGTATACTGCCTGAACAAGTCGTTCAGTTAACTTTAATTTAAATGTAGGATGCAACACAGAAGCAATGTAAAAAAGTTGAGGAATTGGGAAAAAATATTTTTTAAATTTTTCAATCATGGCCTCTACAACCATTTTATATTCGTCGTATTGCCTATATAATTTTAATAATTCAGATATGCCAGCTATATAATATAACATGGTAGGAGTAGTTGGATAATACTGTCCAGAAAATTCTAAAGTCGCATGATAAAATTTTTCTAAAAACTGGAGGAGATGTTCAACAAGGTTCCAATCCTCCTTCTTAAGGTGGTAAATATCCATAAAATATTTATTATACATTTGAGTAATAGGTTCTCTATATTCATAAGCAACAGTTAACGCTTCATATAGAGTGTTCCACCTAGTAGAAACTTCTTTTGGAACTCTTCTAATCGGCATTCCTAATTCTATACATTTTCTTTCCCATTCTCTTTTTCTTTGTTGATTTTTATTTCTAAAAATAAAGGCAATAGCTACTTTAACTTTTTCAATAATGTTGTTAAATA
>MCJB01048803.1:31947-49955 GCA_002018475.1 Nicotiana obtusifolia
CCCGGTTCGCGACCCGATTTCAGTCTGTATAGTCCGCGGTAAAACGGTCATAACGTTTTACTCCGATGTCGGTTTGAGGTGAGGTTTCTTTGGTTGCAAACTAGACACGTAGACCTTCGATTTGATAGGTTGTGGGTTCCATAACTCTTTATATATTGGGATATATGGGCTGATATATTTGACCCAAAGTTCAAAATATTTGTTAGAGAAATTTACGATAACTTGTGCCGACTTTTATTTCGCAACTTGCTTGACTCCAAAACTTAACATGTAACCAGTGTGATAATATAATACCTCATAGAAAATTATTCTTATCATATTAGACACTCTTGGTCTTATCCCACAGGTGTAAATTAACTCAAACCTTCCGAATGCGTAGGGTGCCACCCGAGCCATTTCTTTAACCACGAACCTTTGTTTAAGGGATTCTTTTGACCTACAGCTTTAGTTTAGTTCCTTGATATTACCACACATTTTTCTTCTTATTCTCCCAATGTTTTACAACCAATCATATATACCTAATATAACCATGCCACATTACGTATATTACGTAAGGAAAAATAAAATAAAACATGGGGTCTCACAGTTCCACCTAGTAGAAACTTCTTTTGGAACTCTTCTAATCGGCATTCCTAATTCTATACATTTTCTTTCCCATTCTCTTTTTCTTTGTTGATTTTTATTTCTAAAAATAAAGGCAATAGCTACTTTAACTTTTTCAATAATGTTGTTAAATAAGTCAAGACCATCCTTGACTACTAAGTTGTAAATATGACATGCACATCTAACATGAAAAAATTCATCAAAAGGGGGGTTTAAAATAGGTCTTAAATTCCTAAGTGCTTTTGTGTTGTTCGTAGCATTATCTACTGTTATACTAAAAACTTTATTAGTCAAACAATAAGTACAACAAATAGATGAAACAGTTTTGGAAATATAATTTCCCGTGTGGGGTTCATCCACTACTTTATATGCAATTATACGTTTTTGGAAGACCCAATCAGGATCTATCCAATGAACCGTAACAGTAATATAATCGCAATTATTAGTTGAACGACCCATATCAGTTGTAAGACATACTCTAGTGTCAAAGTTATCAAATAAATATCTTAAATAGTCTCTATATTCATTTTTAAATTTTATAATATCATTTTTTACGGTTGTTCTTGGAAAACCTTTAAAGGAAGGATTATATATAGCTTGGATATATCGAACAAAACCAGTAGAGGAAGGAAAACTATAAGGCAAACCCTCTACCGCAACTAGCTTAGCAATATTTTTTCTATCCCTTTGTTTATCGTAACTAAGAATTCCTCCTGTTGTAGGGTTATATTTTGTTTGGTTACCCGAGGATGCGTCATGTGCTAACCCCCCATGCTCGGTTCCAAAATAAATACCCCCCGCCCTTTTTGACCATTCCTTGGGATGTTTTTTTAATAAGTGAGTTCTAATTTTACCCGTCCCACCTTCATTACCCCCAGTTCTAAATACCCACACATGTCCACAAAGACCACAAATAGCCGTCTGATTTTCCTTGTTTTCTGTACAAACTCCCAAACCTCAGATCTATCCTTACGTTGAACCGGGGCTCTAGTGGGAGGTACGGGGGGAGGCAAGTCGGACTGAACTTCAGGTGGACTAGCCTCAAATTCACGTTGTTCTTCTAAATTAACCCCAGTTTCATAATTAAATTCTATTTCTACATTTTGTGAATCAAGTGGGTTAAAGGAGCTAAAATCATGATAATATTGATGTTCCTCTACGTGTTGATTAGAAGTAGAACTACCCATAATTCCTTTACCCTTATTTTCCGAACGACCACGTGCCCTCCCTACACTACCAGTTCCAATTGAACCTCTTTGACACGTAACTATAATTTATAGCAATAAGCAAATAAAATAACAACCAATAAAATAAATATTTCACAAAAGTATAATTAAAGAGTAGAGATAGGAACGACCAACCAATATAGCCGTATAATTGAGATGAAGTTGAAACTTGAAGCTTCAATTGATAGCAATTTAGCAACTCCAAGTAACACTTGATAAATAATAGCCAAAATTGTAGAATTTAAATTTACACAAGTAGCCAATGTAACAAAATAACAATATTGTTGATGATTTTGAGAGAATTAGAGAGAGTTTGATGATTTTTGTGAATAATATGATGAAATAATGGGGTATTTATAAGAAAAAATAGTTAGGGGGGTTATGGGGGGGTTATGGGGTGCAAAGAGCCGTTTTTGGCCGTTGCCCAACGGCTATAATTTAAAGAGGAAGGCTGCCCAGAATTTTCGGTCCGGTCCGGTCCGGCCCCCAAACAGTACCGGTTCGTCCGGTTTTAAATCCCTGAGCCGTTTCGTGATCGGACCCCAACCCCCACTCTTGTATTTGGTCCGGTTCTAACCGGTCCGGTCCGGTTAGAACCGGACCATTAGCCAATCTTAGTGCATAGCACTCAGAATATTGGGAATCGAAAAAATGTCTCAAAAAATTCCTAACTTAACAAACTCTGGACATTAATTATAAACTTATCAAAATTAGTCAAGCACAAATAAAAATTAAAAAAATTTCTCTCCAATAATCATACATAAAGATCACCTTCCATATTTTCAAGCGTGATTAGCAATATTAGATGCAAGACGGAAAGGAAATTTCATGAATGAGATAGCAAATAAAGTGATGAAATACAAATATACATATATATATTCCAAAAAGCTAAGCAAAAATGACTTTTTTCAATGGATATGGTTGAGATTCATTGGAAACATATAGATTAGTCAATATACAAATTTTAAGGAAGATTGGAGGTGATTTGGACTAATTTTGTATCAAAATTCGTAGTTAAAATCAAGTTCAAAAATTCTTCTGCCACACATGTATGACGCATGTATCTCACACACAGGTATATATGGATATATGTGATACACATTTGATACGAATATGATAATATGTGATACACAATATGATACACCTATCATTTTTTTTATGTTCATCTACTTTGAATTTTCAATTTAAACCACTTTAAAACTCCACCAAATCATCCAAAAACTGAGATTCAAGTTCCTTAAGATGTACCCAATCTATTCTAATAAAACCCAGTCAAATGAAAGCAAAAATTCAATTTTTTTTGGCTACAAATAGTTAATTGGCTAATATTAGTACTATTTAATGAATTGGCTAATTTTTGTAATAAGCTACTTATAGATGGACATAACTTATATTTTCCTCGGAACATTTGGGTGGGTAAGGAATACTCGTTCCGCCCCAATTTATGTTATGATGTTTAATTGAGTACGAACTTTAAGAAATAAAATTAGCAATATATATTTGTATAGCCATAATCCATCTCATTAAATATAAAATAAAAGTTTAAAATTAAATTACTTTTTAGGAAATTTAACATATTTTTTAAGGACATACTAAAAATAAAAGTATGTCGCATCAGTTGTTTATTGCTCAATTAACATCACAATTGGCAATTATCTATAGTGCGTTAATCGACCGGTCTGAAGTGGACCTTTTTTTTCTTGAGTCGGCCCAGGAAGGAAACTAGTGGGCCTCCCAGCCCAGTTACAATTTATTGAATATAATCGTTAGCTAAGCGCTGCAAACGGACATTTTGCAATTATGGTCGTTTTTAGTCGTTGGCTAATCCCCCAAAACACCCATCTCTCAAAATTTGTATTTACCCTCTAATTTAAAATCTGATTAAACATTGAAAGCTCAGAAGCTAGTATGCTTCTGTGTATGAATCTGCTATATCGAGAAAATATATTGGGCTAGTTACACATTCGGCCGTCCGCCAAAAAATAATTACCTTCGCTAGCCATATATTTGAGAGCAGCTATATTGTGTAATTTTCCAAAAATAGTTAACATGAATATGCATAGGTGACATACTAAGTACAAATTTCCAAGGCTTAATTAATCAAGTAGTTAAAGCTTTTGGATCAAATAGGAAAGTGAGTATTTGGTTCCAAATTTTTGACCATTTTTTAAAGGAAACTATCAGATATGTTCATGTATAAATATCTTACTATAAAATTAGTCAATTCATAAAATATTACTAATATTAGTCATTTAGCTATTTGCAGACAAAAACGGTCAAATGTTTGTTTTCTTTTGAATATGTGCTATTATAATAGATTGGATACATCTTAAGGAGCTAGAATCTCGATTTTGAGATGTTTTGGTGGAGTTTTGAGGTGGTTTGAATTGAAAATTCGAAGTAGAAGAAGGATATGAAAAAAAATGATATGTCTATCACACTATGTATCATCTGTGTATCACATATGTATCATATTTATATCAAATGTGTATCCCATGTATATCCATGTATACCTGTATGAGAGCCATGCGCGAATATGTATCGCAGGAGATTGTTTTTTAACTACGAATTTTGATACCAAATCAATCCAAATCACCTCCAATCTTCCTCAAATTTTGTACATTGACTCATCTATGTGTTTTCAATGAATTTCAACCAAAACCATTGAAAAAGACCCTTTTTTACTTAGATTTTTGGAATTTTGTATATATTTTATTTGTATTTCGTCACCTTATTTGCTAGCTCATCCATGAAATTTTCTTTCCGTCTTGCATATAATGTTGCTAATCACACTTTAAATTATGGAAGAGGATCTTTGCGTGTGATTTTGAAGAGAAAGAACCTTATATATTTGGATTTTCAGTTTTTATATGCGTTTGGATAGTTTTGATAAATCTATGATTAATGACTAGAGATTGGTAAGTTGGGATTTATTTAAAATATTGTGTAACATTCCCTTTTTAAAATTTTGTTACTATTTTGACTTTGGTCCAGTATGATTTTTAGCATTTCATCGACCTTTACGTTAATGAAGTAGTATAAAATCTGAGGCGGTCAGATTTACAACTGCTAATTAAAAAAATGAGGCGGTCAGATTTATAACTGCTAATTAAAAAATAGTATATTTTTAAAAGTAATCGAAATTTAGTCACTTTTTCATATAAATATAAAATCTAAACAAAAACATTCTTAAAAATCGGGAAAAGTTTCATCATAAATGCTGGAGTTCGATTTTTTTACATATAAGATTCTAGCATAATGTGATGGAATTGCATAATATGATGGAGTTCCAACATAATAAGCTGAAAGTTTATATGCAGGAGCTCCATAATCCAGCATGCTGGAACTTTTATGTTTCATCAATGATTATTTTTGAATAACTTTACGAATGCTGATTATTTTTCAATTATCAGTTTAAAAATTGACTAACCCCTGCTATCTTCACTTCTTTTTACAAGGATAATTTCGATGAACTTCCATGCTAACTATAAAAAAGTTAGGTAATAATTTCTCTTTTATATTCTAAACTAAAATTTTATAACGAAAACACATGGAAGCTAAGATGCGTACCACATGTTCCCTTAATATTGTAGAATATATTTGGTACTTCTAACCTTTTTTCTTAATAGTCGCATTACTGAAATAAGATACTATAGTATAAGAAAATAAGATATGTATTTATAAGCAAGTCTTCTTAAAATATATAATTTATAATCTTAAAAATAAGAGCTAATAACTTGCGTAAAGATTTCCTATACTAACGTGTGTTAAAACCTTTTTACGTTCCTTCCCGTCCGTCCGTTTGTTGATTTTTATATGTGAAAACAGTGAGAGTATGAGTTGTAAGGAGAATAAAATGAACACGTCAGAGCAATAGAGACCAGTAATAGTCAACCAAAAGAAAATAAGAGGAAATTAGGTGGACAACGCAATTACAAACCAATGAAAATGGTGGTGTCTATTCATTTCAATATCCCATTTTCTCTTCTTTGTCTGTTTGTTAGTTCCTTCACTCAAATTGGTAGAAGAAAACCTCAAGACAGAAGAAAAATGTAAACTTTATGATATAAATTGAAAAGAAACAAAAATATCAAAAAGGAGGTGCCAAGAGTGCACGTTAAGTGTTTGCTCATTTTTCAGTTTTCTTTTGAGCATTGGAGTAGCAAACAGACCAAAACAAGTGACCCAACAATTTGGCAGTAGAAACTGAAACCAAACTCAGTTCTTTTAAAAGGGTCCACAAGAATTCTAATAAAAGATTGATTGATAATATAAAAAGGCTTCTGATTCTTGTTCTTCCTTCTTCTTCTTCAGTTCATTGTAAGTGCTTCTACCCTCTTAGTATTTTAAATTCTAATGCATATTTGATAAGTGGGGTGGGGAAAGTTTGAATTTTTTGACAATTGCTATAATGGGATTTGTATGAGAAACTTTAAGAGTGTGAGCCCAAGATTGAATTTTTTCCTGCTTTTGTTGCTAATGGAGTCTATTATTCTCTTTTTTCTTAAATAATATGTTAATTGATTTCATTGATTCTCAATTATTAATGAATACGTTCATATAGTCAGGTTATTGTCTGCTTGTTTTTGATTACATACATCTGACCAAACTGTTGTCAGGATACGTCTGAGATTAACGGATCGAATCTACTTGCCTTAAAAGACTTAGTATATGGTCCTGCATAGAGCGGAATGGATACACGCTATTCATGAAATAAAAGTAAAGTTAGTGCATCGGGGTGTTAAGTTAAGTATAAATTAACTCAGCTAATTTGGGTTTGAGGAACAGTTGATTGACACCTATCCAAACTCAATGAGAATGTGTAAAGGGGATGCAAAATTTAGTTCGTGGTGTTAGGGATTGCTGAATCATAATATGTGAAGGGATATCTTAATATTTTAAATCTAGCTGTAGGCATTCGGAAGAATTGTGTTTAACAAACTTGAGTATTCAAATTAAAGATTGTTGGGAAACAATTATTCTTATTATTTTGAAGGAGGCTAGTGATTGGGTAAAGAATTTGATGTTGGTTCTAGATGACCAAATTTATCAGTGATATAGTTGGGCAATACTATATTTTTCATTCAAATTGCTCGTACTCGTAGATGTTAAATGTTTTATGAGCTACCACGTATGGCCATTTTGTTTAATTATATTGATTATAGTATCTTTATTCTTGATGCAATAGCTCTTTCTTTACTACTTCCGGTGAAGGAGTTGATTTGTTCATTGCTGGCTAATCAACTTTTTTATTCTCTTAATTGGCTCATGTTCAGGTTTCATATCATAAATGGCGGCAATGTTGGCTTCTCAAAGCTGTTATTGCCGCAGAGGAGAACTGATAAATCATGGAAGTAATGTAAACAATCTCAGTTTTTCAGGCTCAATCTCTATACTACTTTTGTCGAAATATGATAGACAATCTGGTAAACCACCTAGAAATATTCACCGGCTTAAAGTGCAAATGCAACAGACTGAGTCCCCTGAAAAAGTTGGTATAAATGGCCGTCCGGTTAAGATGGTACCTACAAGTGAAGTTACAAAGAGAAAAGTGTCATCTGTAAATGGTGCTGAGATAGTCAATGGATCCACACAAAGAATTAATGGCGCAAGTATAGTTAAGCGAGTCTCTGCTCCTGCCCCTATGAAGAAACAAAAATCTATAGAACTTCCGCCCCTCGAAGATCTAAAGGTTTTACCTTCAGATGAAGGTTTCAGCTGGGCTAATGAGAACTACAATTCAGTCCAAAGAAGTGTAGATGTGTGGTCCTTTGTCCTTTCATTACGGGTTCGTGTATTCTTGGACAATGCAAAATGGACATATGTGGGAGGCTTCACTGAAGATAAACAGGTTAGTTTTTCTCTTCTCTCTTTATTCAATTTGAATTGATATTTGAGGGTAACACGGTACCAAGTCCGGAGCAAAAATCATGCTATGATTCTCTCTTGTTGCTTCCTCGTCTCCTCGGATTATGTTATTTTACGAGCATTATGAGTAATAAGCTTTATACCTGCAGAAAATTAGAAGACGTGGAACCGCGTCATGGTTAAGAGAATGTGTGCTTCAGCTTGGTCCTACTTTTATCAAACTTGGGCAGTTATCCTCTACCAGATCTGATCTATTTCCTAGAGAATTTGTCGATGAGCTTGCTAAATTGCAGGTATAACTTGGCTTCTCTCTGAGAAAGTGAACGTGCTCTCCTCAATTACTTGCAAAATTGTGTATTAGTTCACACTTGAAAATGAATTATCCGAGCATGACTTTGATTTTATATTGCATTGTAATCATTCAGGACAGAGTACCTGCCTTCTCCCCCAAGAAAGCAAAAGAGTTTATTAAAAAGGAGCTGGGAGTTCCAGTTGATCTTTTATATAAAGAGTTTGAAGATCAACCCATTGCAGCAGCTAGTCTTGGTCAGGTGTTTGGTTTATTTATATTTTTCTTTTGTATCTTAGAAGTGAAATGTGCTCTTTAATCTCTGGATTGAGATTATACATTCCGTCAAATTTGATGACACTAAACGACTTTGTGCAACTGGTCTTCAACGCGCTCCAAGTAATTCTTCCTGATTTTTTTGTTCATATAATGCTCTTAGGTGCATCGGGCTATCTTACATAATGGAGAGAAAGTTGTTGTAAAAGTACAGAGACCCGGTCTAAAGAAATTATTTGACATTGATCTGAGTAAGTATTATGCACTAAAGTTAGTCAATCTTGCTTAGTGTTTACTGGAAAGTCCAACATTCTTCTTTTGATGCAGAAAATTTAAAGTTGATTGCGGAGTACTTTCAGAAAAGTGAAACTCTTGGTGGTCCAACTCGGGACTGGATAGGAATATATGAAGAATGTGCTAAGTAAGCCACAATATTCTAGTCCATCCTCCTAAGAAGCTAAGACTATTTGGCAATAGCTAGAATAAGCAATTTTCACCCCTTAATGCTATTTTATTACTCAAACGCACTTCCTTATCTCCTGCTGAATAAGTTAAACAATTCAACCTTTCTTTTCATTCTAGCCAATGAAGTCATCTAATTGGTGCTGAAGGAAGTACTATTTTATAGTTCTCGAACCCCTTGCGTTGATATTGGTTTTCACATTATGTAAAAAAAAGAGGAAGTTTTAGAAAAGAAGTTTGAGGGTGAAAATTGCGCAAGACCATGTGACCTCAGGGCCGATAAAGGTTCAGAAGTCAAACTTAAAGAATGCATATCTGTTATCCGGCAAGAACCACAGACCTTGATTCTCAGTTAGAGTTGCTTTACTCAGTAATTTATATCCTCTACTTATTTTTTGGATAATTCAGTGCCCAACAAGTCACCATTTGGTTGAGATTCAATTAGAATCCCCAAATGTTAATGTTAAAAAAGAAAGGATGAGATTATCTTAATATCTTCTAAACTTTGTCTTCATGAAAATTTTCAGGATATTGTATGAGGAAATCGATTATATAAATGAAGGGAAGAATGCTGATAGATTTCGTCGAGACTTTCGCAATATAAAGTGGGTCCGAGTACCTGTATGTTTCCTTCCAAGTTCCAAGACAATAATATATTCTTTTCTTCCTTCTCTTGCTGATTGTTACTATAAATCACTTTCTTATACCTTGTTTATTAACGTTACCTTTCTCTGTTCCAAAATAGTTGGTATATTGGGACTATACAGCAACGAAGGTTTTGACTCTTGAATATGTCCCAGGTTCCTCTCTGTCCTTTCTCCTTTTTATTCAATAAACACTTTCATTCGATGTATCTTCTTAAGATATCATTACCTTAATGAGCAGGGATAAAGATCAACCAGTTGGATCTAATAGATGCACGGGGTTATAGCCGATCCCAAATTGCGTCACGTGCCATTGAAGCCTACTTAATTCAGGTGAGTTACTTAATTTTGTGATCATTCTAAATCCAGCGGTATAGATGCGAATCAGCTAGGTAGTTGCTATTTTCCTTTGTGTTTGGTACTATTTTTCCTAGCATTACCTAATTGCAGATATTGAGGACTGGTTTTTTCCATGCTGATCCACATCCGGGAAATCTTGCAATTGACACTGACGAAGCTTTAATCTATTATGACTTTGGTATGATGGGAGACATCAAGAGTTTCACAAGAGAGAGATTATTGGGTGTTTTTTATGCTGTTTATGAAAAGGACGCGAAAAAGGTCAGTCTTGTTGTTTCTTTTGTTGGATTCTACTAAAAAAATGATTAGGAACCCAAATGCTGAGCTAAGCTTATACTCTTCAGTATTCTTAGTCTAAGCTGATGCAAAACCACCTGCTATTGTTATGGTCCCAACCAGCTCTATGATTAACACATTTCTTTATTAAAAAATTCTTTTTTTCTTTTTGTGTGTGGTTTCCTTCCTGGCTGTTTCAGGGCGTACCGGAAACAGCCTCTCTAACTTCATGAGATAGGGGTAAGGTCTGCGTACGCACTACCCTCCCCACACACCACTTGTGGGACTTCACTGGGTTTGTTGTTGTTTTTTCTCATGTCTGTCGAAGGACATTTACTTATTTTTCTTGCTTTCGGAGATTGCTTTCAAATACGATGGAGTAAATAGAGCCAATTCTTTGTACACATTAATAAGACAGATATTATGTCTACACAGGTTATGCAAGGGCTAATTGATCTGGGAGCACTTCAGCCTACAGGAGACATGTCAGCTGTAAGCACACATCCTAACCCCCAAGCCCTGCAAATAAAAAGGAAGAAAAAAGCGAATGAAGTTAAGGGATTGTCTAATATTGGCTATCTATTGACACTACCTAAATCTTTTTGTTCTTCTTAGGTGAGGAGATCTGTTCAGTTTTTCTTAGATAACTTGTTGAATCAAAGACCAGATCAACAGCAGACTTTGTCTGCAATCGGTGAGGTACGCAGAATTTGCAATTTTTTCTTAAAAATAACAAAGTTTCTTAGTACTTCTTGCACATTAGGATATCGACTAGAATAATATATGGTTGATTATGTTTGCTTCAAATATTTGTATGATTCACTCGTTCAAAAGTGCTTACGTCGATTAGCCCAAGTTTCTCGTGGCATCCCTTTTTTGCTTGAAACTCACTTTGTCAAGATCCTAGATTGTTTTTTGGAAAGTCCACATCAGAATTTGGAAAATGGTTTAGGAAATTAGACAGATGTGTTGCATTGTTTTTGTTCCATGTCTAGGCACTTGCTTTTTGACATTTTTTTACGCGCTGCTATCGAATAAGAAGTTATCTTCATAGCTGAAGAAATTCTTATTCTCAAGCACCATAGATGCTTGCATTTTTTCTTCGTCCGCTATTAATAGTTAGTATACCTGTATTCTATATTGCATATTAAAGGACTTAAGAGGTTGTTAATAACTGTCAAGGATTAGAACTTAAGAGGTGGCTAGTAAAATATAATCTAGTTGGCCAACAAGCATCAAGCAAACAAAACAAAACAATGATTAAGCAAAAAGAATTAGCTGGTGTGGGTATTAGTTGTAATGGTTTTCTGAATCATTAGCAGTTCTGTGAAGCCGGTTGGATCACGCTCACTAGGATTTTCAACTAACTTGCAAAATCTTGAACTCAAAGAATTAATCGCAGTAGCTCTGGAATTTGAAGAAGTAGAGGTTACTTTCATTTCCAACTACCGTCGCATGTTTCTCAATGTAACAAGAGGATGATATTGCAGGATTTGTTTGCTATAGCAACTGATCAACCATTCCGTTTTCCATCGACTTTTACATTTGTGCTCAGAGCATTTTCCACACTTGAAGGTGCTCTCTCTCTCTCCCTCCGTCCCTCTCTCTCTCTCCCCCTCTCTCTCTCTTGAAAAAAGCAGGGGATTTTCCATTAGTTTAATATAAGTGTCAATATTCCTCCTTTTATCAGTCTTAAACTCTTGATACTGAATGTTTCCATCTGCTGTCGTATTATTGCAGGAATCGGCTATATATTGGATCCTGATTTCTCCTTCCCTAAGATTGCAGCACCATATGCACAGGTTGATGATCAAACATCTACACCTTCAGACAATAAAATGTAGCCCCTTTTATCATCTAACGTTATTGGATTCACCCTGCAGGAGCTCTTGGACTTGAGACAGAAGCAGCGCAGTGGTCCTCAGCTTGTTCAGGAAATAAGGAAACAAGCCGATGATGTACCTTATCAAACCTTAATTTGCTTCTTGCTAACAATGTCTTGCTTTAAGATCCTCTCAAATAAGTTACACTGATGTATATACCACCTTATGTGAAATACTCTCAGGCACGGACATACACTATTTCCATGCCTTACAGAGTTCAGCGGATAGAAGAGATCGTTAAACAGCTTGAATCCGGAGATCTGAAACTCAGAGTTAGGGTCCTTGAGGTAATTAGTCCAATAGATATTAGTGTGGCTTGCATCAATTATTCGATTTGGTTAACAAGCTTATAGTCGTAGACTGCAATCTACATTGATTGAACATCTTTGTCAACTAGTCATGCAAATTATTTCACTTTCTAATACTTCTTGAAATTGTGATCTTTTAAAGTCCGAGAGAGCAGCACGAAAAGCTACAATTCTTCAAATGGCAACCATGTACACAGTTATAGGGGGTACCCTCCTAAATCTTGGTGTCACGTTTAGCAATCAAGGAAGTCAAACTTTTGCAAATGGATCTTTTATTGGTGCAGGTGATCTTTTAAAGACTATGTTCAGGTTTAGTAAATTTGAATTGCACTTGTTTTTGTTGCCAAAGATTAACATTGCCTTTTTATATGCAGGTGTTTTCCTTACTCTCTTTATTAGGTCCATGCAAAGAGTGAACAAACTTGATAAATTTGAGAAAATGATTTAAAGTCATTATACATTTCCTCCTTTTCCCCCTTTTGGCTTTTATCTATTTTTTTATATATAAAATTATTATTATTGTGGGGGAGAGAGGGAAGGGGGGAGCTGAAATGTTCCTCAAATTTGTAACCATGTCCAGATTTATGTATAGCAATAAATTCATATTTTATACTTCAAATTAAGGAATGCATCTTTATCTCCAGACTGGAATTACTCTCTCTCACACTGGTTAAAAAGCTGATATTCTAAAAACATCAGAATAATATAAATAGCATTCTAAAGTTTAAGAGTGCTGATGTTGTTGAGAAAAATGATAGGTCATATCCTTTTCAAAATTCCAAAGTATGTGCAACAACATATCAATAATTCTCATTTCATTTGGCTTTATTCAACACTTACTCTTTGTTCCAACAAAAAATAATGAGAACAATTTACAGTTACGTCCATACTATGTAGACATTTGTAAATAAGGTGAAAATATGAGAAAATACTACTCTAATAAAATAATATAAACAGGAAAACACTAAGTAGGCAAACGTGAAAACAATTTTATCAAAGAGCTATGAGCCTTTAGCTTTAAGAATGCCTTGTCAATATGGAGAACCAACAAGCAGCACCACTTAGCACTAACGCACGTTAAAACCTGGGCGTGTTGGGCGGATCAAATGGGTTTAGGCTACTTTTGCGGGTCAAATGGGTTTGGGCTACTTTTGCGACCCCTACGTATGTAAGGTGCAACAAGATCTTGCTATGGTTAAGTAACCTTCTTCCTCTTTTTTGTAAACTTCAAGAAGAGTAAGAAAATGTAACAGTAAGTTAAATCTATTCTTTACTTTTCTTGTTTGTTATGAAACCGCTCCTGAAGGTTTTAGGAAACTCTCTCCTTAACTCGCATGGAACAAAATATTCTTCCTCTTGTCTGAGCTAACAGGTTCAGTTGTAAACGGAAACCTGAAAAATGGTAAAGTTAAATGGAGGATGAGCTCAAGGTAAGCTAACAATACAGTATTGGTTAAACAGATATTATTCTAAAAAAATCAGAATATGAACAAGACTAGTTCAATTACCTCATGAAGTGATCAACATGTTACGTACTAGAAGCTGCCATCCATTTTAGCCTAGAAGCCTCCAAATTGAAATGGTTCTAGTGTAGCTATGCCCGTGGTGAAATCTGTTGCTGTCTTCCACTTCCAGAGAAGTAGCTGTTCTCATCGCCTTATGAACACACAGCATTCAACCAACTCAAAACATTCTTTGCATCCTCTGAAGAAGCAGTACTTTGGTTTCTCACAGCATGCTCCTCAGACGAATCATTTTCATCATCATCAGTCTTTAAAGAACCTACTTTACTATCCTTCAGTAAATCAGAAAAAGTAGTGGAGTCTGAAATCCAACCAAATCTTGCCATAGCAGTGATTACCTGGCATACTTCGTCTGTATCAGTATCACCTTTCAGTGAAAAGCTACGAGCTATAGCACTACAGGTCGCGTGACTGAGCACAAACCCTTTCCTCCCCATCTCAAGAAGAAATTCCAATGCTTTATCATACTTCCCGTCCAGGCATAAAGCTTCAATCAGCGACTCACAGGCACTTACACTTAGAGGGATGCCCTTCTCCAACATTTCTATAAATAACTTGAATGCATCAAGTAAATTCCCTTCCTTAGAGAAAGCATCCAGACCAATCGAATGAGTTCCAGTCTCGGGATTGATGCCCTTTTTCACCATTTCACGGAATAAGGCACAAAGTCTTGATCTCTCACCTATCACATGATAGCCATGAAAAATTCTACGAAATTCTACTGTATGTTGCACTGGTAGGCAAGAGATGCCTGTGTTGCATTTCTGATATCAGCAGTTCTGAAATTCTACTGTATGTTGCACTGGTAGGCAAGAGATGCCTGTGTTGCATTTTTGATATCAGCAGTTCTGCTTCCTTCATCAGTCCATCCTTGCATAGCCGCTCAATGAGCGTCGCGAGCGTGTCGTGATCAAGTTCGATGCATCCCTCTATCATCTTTTCCAGCAACTGCATAGTTTCCAGCACATTTCCATTCTTCAAGAGTCTATCAATCAATGTGTTAAAAGATTTAGTAGAAGCTATTCCCATTTGCAACATTTCCTGAAGCAAGTCCTGAGCTTTCTGCAAGTTCCCAGTCTTACAGCATCCATCAAAAAGAGCATTATAAACGATCCTACGTGGAGACATCCCCCTAAGTATCATAGAGTCAAACAAGCCAAATGCCTCGGACAACTGTCCACCTTTAGCTAAACCAGATATCATGGCAGTGTAAGTCGCTCTATTTGGTCTTGAACCTTCTCTTAAGATGACATCTAATATCATTTTAGCTCTCTCAGTTTGACCTGCTCTAAAGAGCCCAGCAATCAAGTAATTGCAAGTACATAAGTTGGGATGGATACCTCTGTTTTGTGTTTCCTCAAAAAGGGTAAAGGCCTTTTCAATCTCACAGCATTTAACGAAATAACAGATGAGAGCTTCATACGAGGAAATGTCAGCAACCAGATTCTTGCCGTGAAGTTCTGAAATTACTTCAGCTGCATCTAGCATTTTTCCATTCACCAACAGGCTGCGAAGGAGGACAAGGTAGGTGTCACGCATTTCCAAAAACCCCAAAGCAAGCATACCTCTAAATACCCCAAAAGTTTCACTTATCTTACCTCTTTTGCAGTTCGCACTGACCAAAGCACTATAAATAGATTTGTTGGGCTTAAACCCATGACGTAGCATCTGAGACAAGTAGCTATCTGCATTTTGCAAGTCCCCCATTCCACAATATCCAATAATGAAGGCTTCATAAGTATACTGGTCCGGTTTCAGGCCTCTATCCAACACTTTAACTAAGCAAGCGTGAGCAGTTGTCATCTTCCGTGCCCTGCAGAGGCCCTTTATAACAATATTGTAATGGGGAGTCACTGGCTCAATCCCCTGCCCATGCATTGCCACCAATGACATCCTCAACCGTTGTGAGTGGCCTTTACGAGCATTAGTCATCAACAAAGTTCTCCAGGTATGAACATTTCGCTTCCAGTTCTCCTTTATCAAGTCTTCAAGAAAAGACCTAGCCGTGTTCAGATATTTATTGCGGCAGAGACAATCAATTATCAAACAATAGGTTGACTCAACAGGGGTCAGATTGTTCTTCTTCATTTGTTCAAGAAGCTCCAAAACAGTAGCGACATTACCACCTTGACAACAATGTCCCTCAATCAACAAGGTATAGGTTTTCAAATCAGGCTCGATACCTTCTCTAGTCATCTCATCCACAAGTTCTTGTGCCTTCTCCATCTTACCACACTTGCAGAGCCCACGAAGAAGTGTATTACACAGGGCTAAATCAACGCCTTTAGCGTCCTTTATATCCTTCAATTTGAAAGCCTTGTCCACACCATCATGTTTCAAGTAACAATCAAGTAAGGCTTCATAAACAACTGTATCAGGCTTCACTCCCCTCTCAGTCATCTCAGCTAATACCATTATCGCCTCTCTAAATCTATTTGCAGCACAAAGCCCATCAATAATTGTGGTATAAACATAAATATTAGGGACTAACGACTTGGCTAACATGCAATTTTTAAGCTCAATTGCCTCATCTACGTGTCCACCTCTAAACAGCCCCTTCATCAAAAAATTGTAAGTAAACATATTTGGACAATGCCCCTTCTCTTCCATCTCGGCGAACACTTTCTTGGCCTCACTAACATTCCCCTCTCTACAATGAGCATCCACCATATTCGTATACGCAAAGCCATTGAACTTAACATCCGCTTCACGCATCGCATTACAGACTTGCCAAAACAATCTAAAGTTGCTAGCTTTCAACAGATCGGTCAACAAACGATTACAATATAACAAACTAGGCACATAATCAAGATCTTTATGAGCAAGAACAACACTAGAAGCTTCAAACAAGAAGCACTTTTCCCTATACTTATCCATCAACAACCCAAATATCCCAAGATCAAAATTTTTTCTTGACCCATCAAATTCTTTTTTACAATTATGAATAGAACTCAAAACATCTAACGGGGGCAAACCAAAACTGATCAAAAGCTCAAGAACAGTATTAGCAGGACCATACAAGCTATTACTACATAAAAGAGCAGCTAAAAATGAGTGAATATTCAAATCTGAGTCAATACCAACTTTGTGTTTTGACCATTGGAAGAAGCTGAGGAGACGTTCAAGGTGGTTAGTCAATTGATCTTGACAAAGAACAGAGCGAATTACATGTGAGTTTAGATTGTTGCGTAGGTTTGAGTATGAGGAGGATTCAATGAGGCTTTTCCATTTCTTGTGTTTGAGAATTTGGGTGAGTTCTTGGACCAAGATTTGGTTATTCTGGGGAAGCTCAAGAGAGTTGCAATAATAATGTATGTGATGAAATGTAGCTTTTTGTTCAATACATCTTGTGATTTTTCTATGCAAATTCCTCAACATAGTTTTGGAAATTTTTCAGTTCCTACTGGAGAATTTGGAAGATGGGTTTTTATCTTCTCTTTTTTTCGTTTCAGCTAATAGTAATAGAACGTGGCAAAACAACAGTGAGATAGTGTAGAGTAGCTTGGCATCAACTGAGGGAGTGCTCAGGAGAAGTGTCATTTAACCCTACAAGTGCAATTCGAAGTTTCCTAGGGTGTTCATCAATGCAGTTTTATAAGGTTTGATTTGGTATTTTTGGCTTTAAACAATCTATGTCAATATTATTTCATATTAAAAGCCCGTTTGTATTTGCTTAAAAAAGGTTTTTAGCATAAATAGCTTATAAACTAAAAAATAATAAGTTGCGATTGTTTGCTTGTTGCTTTTGACTTATTTTAGACAGTTTTTAATTTATTTTAAATATTTTTTAACTTTGTCAAATACTGAAAAAAATTAAAAATAGTTTAAAAGCTGAAGCTTAAAAGCCAATCCAAACACCCTCTAAAATAGTGTATGGACATAAATTTGGTTGAAACTTGAAAAAACAGATTTTGAAATTATATTAAATTTTGAAAGTTAAAATTGTGTTTAGACATGCATTTTATTTGAAAAGAAAAGAAAAGTTGAAGCTCCCATTTGACTATAAAATTTGAGAGTTTTTTTTTAAAAATTTTATTTTTAAATCTGTTTGTTTATAGATTTTAATTATTTTTTGGCAAATTTTGAAAATGAAATTTTCAAATCCCAAAAATAGCTTTAGAGTAGTTTTTGAAATTTTTTACACACAAAACTTCAAACTCTTTTAGAGTAAAATGCATGTCCAAACATAATTTTAATTTTCAAAAATTATTTTTAATCTCATCATCAATATATATATATATATATATATATATATATATATATATATATATATATATATATATATATATA
>MCJB01048804.1:0-44802 GCA_002018475.1 Nicotiana obtusifolia
GATATTGTACCCGTGGAGAGACCGTCGCTGGTGCCACGTTGGTAATGAGACGTTGTATATGAGATTGATGTGACATGAGTAGGTGGAGAGACCGTAGCTGGTGCCACACTTGTCACGGGATGGATTGTATTTTTATATTGTTGTGTTGGATGCCAAGTGGCAGTGACTCTTATTGAAAGTTGTTGACCTGTTGATTCCATTGATTTGATATTGAAATGCTTATATTTATATATACCCTCCTTACCTGTTTATTTTGTCATGTATAATTGCTATTTGTCGTAGTTGCATAGATATATACATATATTGTAGTTAACAGGATTATCTGGAGTCCGGTCTAGCCTCGTCACTACCTCGCCGAGGTTAGGCCAGGCACTTACCAGCACATGAGGTCGGTTGTGCTGATACTACACTCTGCACTTTTGTGCAGATACCGGCGCAGCAGGTGTCGGACAGTAAGTAAGAAGGACTTCCAGCTTTTGCGTGATTCCCCAGGCGACCCAAGGTAGTACTGCAGCCGTTCGCAGCTCTTGGCGTCCTCTGTCTATTCTTTTGTCTCTATTTCCATGTAGTTCGGAAATGGTACTTTAGATATTTCTTTCCAGACCATTGTATGTAGTATTCATAGACAGTCTGTGAAACTGTGTCACCAGTTCTTGGGTAGTTTGTGTAAAAGAGAGATTTTATATATTTATGGAAAGTATTTTCCGCATTTTGTCATTAAATTCTGTTGTAAGTTATGAATGACGTATTAATTGTACTAATGAGGTTAATTATTGGCTGGCCTAGCTTTCATTAGTAGGCGCCATCACGATTCCCAAAGGTGGGAGATTTGGGGTCGTGACATGTTCGTAGCTCATTCCAGTTTTTTTTGTAGTGTACGCGCCTATGAATAATGGTTGGAGATAAAAGGATGGTAACTATACGCTTAGAAATAACATGTAAAACATTCGAGGATGAATGTTCTGAAGTGGGGGAGAATGTAGCATCCCGTAAAAATTTCGAAGTGCCTAAGCGCTATTAAGAAAGTTGATGTGTCTAATTAATTATATTATTTTGTGTGTAGACAAGGACTATTAATATTATGGATGTTAATTGAATATAATAACAAGTGTAAGAGGTGTATTTGAAGTGATATAGGGCCTAGGGAGAGCCCTTGGGACAAGTCAAGTTGGAACTTCATGATAGACTAAAGTTCCAAATGAGTACGCGCAAGATCTAAATTTGGAGGAGCATATATAGATATATATAAGTCAATATGTGCTGTAAAACTTATAAATGAAATATCTTCAAGTCTAGTTTCTAACGCTTCAGACCGTCGTCATTTGGATATTCCTACAAGAAGTTATGATTAAATTACCAAAGGCTGGCAGTGAAGTACTGCCACAGCGTCTCGATCCGCATTCGAGCTTGGAGGAGGAGTGGACTAGGGACTCGAAGCGTCCGGGGCAGCGTCCAAAACCCAGAACTTTGGGCCTATAGGTACAAAGTCGGGGAGAGGGAGTATTTTGAACTTTTGGGGTTACGGTTCTTGAGGTCAAGAGGCGATTTAAGCTTAAATCAAGTCCATCCAACTAAGGTAAATTGATTATGATATTTTGGGTTGATTCTTACTCAAAATACATGAGTTACAATATCATTCTTGCATCCAAATACTATATTTCATCATCAAATCCTCAAGAACACAAAAATTTACCAAAGTTGTGATTTTTCAAGATTGATCTACTAGAGGTAACTCTAATGTTTCTAACTCATTTATTATGAGTAGTTAGAAGTATTTGAAGCATTTGTTACAAGTTTTAATGGTTGAAAGATTGGATTACAAAATTCTAGTTCGTAGCATGAATAGTACTTTTGAAAAAATGAGAGAGAAGATGAATAGTAATCTTGACGATGAGATTGATGAATACAATGAACCTATGGAGTTATTTGTTAGCAAAATTGCAAGTGATCAACTAAGTAATCACTCGAATTGTATATTTTGCAAGTGTTGATTATGGACGATGATGAATAGTAACTTAGTGGCATTGGACAATTGATATAGTGTCATTAATGACTTCGAATGGGTACTAAATATAAGAATGAAGTTGAATGGGCTAGCATGTGAATCTATTCGGCGATTTGAGTTGTTGTAGGCTTGTGGTCAACTTATGAGCGATAAATGAATAGTGGTCAATATTTTAGGTTATATTTTGATGTAATTAGGATATTTAATTGTAGATATCAACTTGTTGGTGATGTCTGAGCATTTTAATCAACATTGGAACAATGGAAGAGGATTGAAAGCTTGTGAATGTTAATAAAGCGAAAGTGAGGTAAGTTGATTAAAACTTACTCTTCTTGAGGGATCTTCTCTAAAAGCATGTTTCGAGTTAATGCGTAAATTGTTTGCAAATGTGCTTTCGTGCTTGTGGGGACAAACTACTACGGATGTCTCCATGTACTAAAATATTATGTAGCATATGTAGTGTCATGTCGCTTTATAAAATTTTATTTTAAATCTTGTTGGCAAAATGACACTTAAGGTAAATGTTATAAGTTTTTATCAAAACTTACGTATTGATAAGAGTGTACATATTTGAGTGCTAAATATAAGTTTTCATGGAAATTAATTCTGCTGAAAATTTATAAATAGAATAGTACTTGTTGTATCTTTTAAAGATTGATGTTAAGTTGCTAAAGGCTTTAACATGTAAAATATTGTTAATTCAAATTTTGTTCAGATGGTTTAAATTTTCTATATATGTTATGATTTGATTAAAAAAATAGATCCTTTGAGGCTACTATGCTATGAATCTATTTTTGAAGTATCAAATATTTTGGGAGTTACTTGTGTTCACCGAGATTGACTTCGGATGTATTGTGTTTGTCATCATGAAACTACACGTGTCGGTGTAGGCGTAGATTGCCATTTTCTAGTATAGACTACGGCAGAGTGCTCTCCCTTGAGAGGGTACTATTTTGTGCTATTATTAGCATGGCTGAGTCGATTCATACGGCATTACGATGACACGATCTGAGCAAGTAGGGTATATGATACTTGCTGCTAGGTACATTACCTAGTTAACCTTCTTGTGTCGATGATGGTATAGTACTCCCGGTGAAAGGTAAGGATGATTTTCTTATGTTTAGGCCTAAAGAGCCAAAATCGATTTCAATGACTTAAAGCAAATGGAATTTTATTCAAAATCTTGGATTGATATAAATGCTTTAAAAGTTTATATATTGGGTTATATTTCACTTGTCTTTTCTTTAAAATGATAAGGATCATTAATTGATAAAATTTATTATCGTTTTATATCAAATATTGGTGCATTATTTTTATAACGTTTGTCCCAAGAATTTAAGTTAGAAAGAGTCTATGACAATTATTGAGTACCTTTGTAGTGTACTCAGCCCTTAGGGGTCCCTCTCCAGGGCCCTGTTTACTTTACATGTTTCAAGATGATGTGTTATACGTGGCATGCGGCCTCCCTCCTATTTCGTGGTAACTATCATGTTGTTTTCTTAATTTATGCTAGTCGGGTATCAGCCCAAGTGTTTGATTCTATTCTTTGGTATAGAGGCTCCATAGATAGTTGCGAAAGGTTGTAGTAACGGGGTTGTACATGACATACATGAAAATATATTTATTTTACTTAGTCTCATTGTTATTATCATGAAAGGCGTCATGTGTGATTTCGAATTAGAAAATATTTTATCATTTAATATTAAAATGTATATGATTTTCAAGGAGGTTCCGCAATTGAATTGATTTTCATGCATATGATTTAGAAGCATCATATGGTTTGGCTCGCCCGGGTTGGTGGTGTGCCGGGTGCCAGTCACGTGATTTTTGGTCGTGACACCAATGCTTATGAGAACAAAATTTCCCATTTCGGCATGGGGTCATGCTTTTTTGCATGTAACAACCCTTGTGCGGATAAGGCCCACAAGTTATCATAAAATCTCCCCATTACAATTAGTTTTTGGCCAGGAGCCAAATGTTTCCATTTTAGAATATTCGGATGTGCGGTATATGTTCCAATTGCCCCACCACAATGCACAAAGATGGGTCCCCAAAGAAGATTGAGGATATATGTTGGGTATGAATCTCTTTATATTAGAAAATGTTTGGAACCTATGACTGGAGATTTATTTACGGCAAGATTTGTTGATTACCATTTTGATGAATCAGTATACCCAACGTTAGGGGGAGAAAATAAGCAGTTGGAAAAATAGATGGATTGGAATGCATTATCACTATGTCATTTAGATCCTCAAATAAATCAATGTGAAGACGAGGTTCAAAAGATAATTTATTTGTAAAATATTGCAAATCAACTACCAGAAGCATTCACTGACCTATCAAGGTTGACTAAGTCATATATTCCAACTGGTAATGCTCCTATTCGAATTTCCCCGGTGAACAATCTAATAATGCAAATAAATCTAAGCCACGCTTGAAACGTGGTAGACCCAACAGTTCCAAAGATAAAAATCCCTGAAAGAGAAAATGAGCAAATGGTTTAGGGGATCATAATATGGAGTTAATTGCTCAAAAAGAGTCATGTGACATAACAAATGATAAGACCTCAAAGGAGATCCAGGTACCTGAAAATAATAAGAATGAAGAGATCTCAATAAGTTATGTCTTTACGGGGAAAAAGTGAAACTGAAACAATATTATTGTCGAAAATGTTTTTGCTTATAATATTGTTGTTGAAATAATGCGACAAGATGAGAATCTTGAACCAAGATCTGTCGATGAATGCTGGCAGAGAAATAATTGGTCGAAATGGAAAGATGCTATCCAGGAAAGAATTAACTTCACTTGAAAAACGTGAAGTATTCGGACATAGTTCGAACACCTAAAGGAAAAAAGCCAGTGGGATATAAATGGAATTTATGTGAAAATGAAATGATAAAAATAAAGTCGTTAGATATAAAGCACCTTTTGTGGCACAAAGATTTTCGCAATATTGATTATAGGGAGACATACTCTCATGTGGTGCAATCACGTTTAGGTATTTTATAAATCTGGCAGTCCATAAAAAACTTGATATGCATCTGATGGATGTTTTCACAGCCTATTTGTATGGCACATTAGACAACGGAATTTATATGAAACTTTCGGAAGGGTTTAAAGTGCCTATAAAGGTTTACCGGAAACTTGTTCAATAAAGCTTCAAAAATTCTTATATGAATTGAAACAATCAGGGCAAATGTGGTATAATCGCTGGAGTGAGTACTTGCTGAAAGAAGAGTATAAGAATGATCCAGTTTGTCCTTGTACCTTTATACAAAGGTCTGGATCTGAATTTGATATAATCGTTGTGTATGTTGATGATCTAAATATCATTGGAACTCCCCCGGAGCTTCCAAAAGCAGTAAACTGTTTGAAGAAAGAGTTTGAAATGAAAGATCTTGGAAAGACAAAATTTTGTCTTGGTCTACAAATTGAGCATATGAAAGATGGAATATTTGTCCATCAATCAACTTATACCAAAAAGATCCTAAAGCATTTTTATATGGATAAAGCACATCCATTGAGTACCCTGATAGCTGTGAGATCACTTGATATAAATAAAGATCCATTTTAACCTCACGAAAATGATGGAGAGCTTCTTGGTGATGAAACTCCATATCTTAGTGCAATTGGGGCACTAATGTATCTTACAAATAATACTCGACCAGATATAACTTTTGCTGTAAGTTTATTAGCAAGATTTAGTTTCTTTCCAACAACAAGACACTGGAATTGTGTTAAGCATATTTTTAGATACCTCCGAGGGACTATTGATATGGGATTATTTTATTCTTATGAATCTGATTCACAAATGATTGGTTATGTAGGTTATTTGTTTGATCCACATAAAGCCCGATCTCAAACAGGCTATCTATTTACTTGTGGAGGTATAGCTATTTCATGGAGTTCAACAAAACAAACTTTAGCTACTACATCTTCCAATCATGCAGAGATAATAATTATTCATGAGGCTAGTCGAGAATGTGTATGGTTAAGATTAGTGACTCAACACATTCAACAACTATGTGGTTTTTCTTTAAAAATGAAGATTCCAACGATATTGTATGAAGATAATGTTTCTTGCATAGCTCTACTAAAAGGAGGATATATCAAAGGAGATAGAACAAAGCACATTTCACCAAAGTTCTTTTTTCACGCATAATCTTCAGCAAAATGGTGAGATAGATGTTCAACAAATCCGTTCAAGTGACAATCTAGCAGATTTATTCACTAAGGCATTGCCAACATCAACATTTGAGAAGCTGAGACATAAGATTGGAATGCGTCGTCTTCGAGATATCAAATAAATTTTTCATCAGTGGGGAGTTGTACTCTTTTTCCTTAACCAAGATTTTGTCCCAATTGGGTTTTTCTTGTAAGGTTTTTAATGAGGTAGCACTCAATGCGTCTTACAAGATATGTGTACTCTTTTTTCTTCACTAGGCTTTTTACCACCGGGTTTTTCCTAGTAAGGTTTTAACAAGACGCATTATCTATGGACATCCAAGAGGAAGTGTTATGAATACATTGAATTTGTAGATGTCCAACAACTCATCCATGAACCATTTTGGATTATACATTGTCAAGACCCAAAATTCACCTAGTCGTGATGGCACCTAATCTAACCCGTCAGGTAAGCTAATTAGCAACTATCCAACTTAATGAGATTTATTAAGAAAAAAAATGATAATACACCACTTTTATACAAACAATTTCTCAAGGACTGGTAGTACAAGTCATGAGCTTCAAAGATAAGAATTTACAAATCTGATTTGAAATAAATACATCATCTATCTGAAATATACATAAACAGATTTTTATAAATTTAAAGCTACATGAACAAGAGGCAGCTACAACCGAAACAAAGGTACGTCTTCAAATCCAACTCCCATCGATCACAGCAACATCAGCATTCAATATCTGCACGCAAGGTGCGGAAGTGTAGTATGAGTACAACCAACCCCATGTACTCAATAAGTAACAAACTTAACCTTAGGTTGAAAGCAGTGACGAGTTGGAACACAGGTCGGGGTCCAACACCAATAGCCAACAATAGTTCGTAACAACATAATGGAAGTAATAAGAGAAGTAGATCAGAGATAAAATGCTCAGCTCGTTCACAGTTCCAGAAGAATAGGCCTGCTTTTCAAGTATATCAGTGAAAAAATCCAAATCTTTTACCGAAATCCACAAATATATGAGTAAGTTTGAAAACTGTGATTTTTCTCAAAAACATTTCAACAACAAATAAGATGATTCATTATCAAATGGCATGAGAAAAATACGTTTCTATGCCTACATGTCAATATGCAAATGAAATCATGAATGACACCAAAAAAAGAATGGCAGAAAGAAATACATCTCTATGCATGTACCTCAAATATGCATGTCAAATGCAGTGTATCTCAATGATGAACCCATGTATCACACTCTCAGAGTACTCAATCTCACTGACTCACACTTTTCACTCATCATGCTCAATAACTCGACACGCTCAGTCACTCAGTATTGTTTATGATCAATACAGCCCAGGGAAGATCCATCTCAAATATATATATATATCAACTAACAGTCAACCACTCAGTACTGTATAAGGCCAATCCAGCCCATGGGAAGATCTTTCCCCAAATATAAATGATTCGGGCAAGATCCATGGATCCATCCCCAAATATAAATGATTCGGGCAAGATCCATGCCCAGGGAAGATCCAACCCTCAATATAAATCAACTACGCTCACTGGGGTGTGTACAGGATCCGGAGGGGCTCCTTCCTGAAGAGTCATAATAAGCCAGATCCAGGCATAGACCAATATAACATGCTGTAACGTGCAGCCCGATCCCATAATATCACTCACAATCAGGCCCTCGGCCTCACTCAGTCATCAATCTCTCCAGTCTCTCGGGCTCACAATGCTATGAAACTAGCCCAAAAATGATATTATAATGTGTCAATATAGCAACAGAGACTGAGATATGGTATGGAATGAATGAACATGACTGAGTATGAAATTAATATGTAACAAATAACTCAACAGCAGAAATAACCTCAGTGGGTCCCAACAGAATAAGCATGTTCCTGGACATGGTTTCTAACATGGATCACAGCTCAATAGCTCTAGTACGTAGAGATTTTATGGTTACAGATAAGATCAGGTAACTACATAGTACCACAGAAATTACGGAGTCACAATTCACACGTTCGCACCCACACGCCCGTCACCTAGCATGTGCGTCACCTCAACACCAAACACATAACACGTAATTCGGGGTTTCACATACCCTCAGAATCAAGTTTAGAAATGTTACTTACCTAGAACAAGCCAAATTCCAATACCGAGCAAGCCAAGCGATGCTCCAAAATGACATCTCGTGCATACGACCTTCGCACGGCTCGAAACTAGTCAAACATAACCCAAATACATCAATTAACGCTAAAGGAAACAAACCCAATTGATAAAGATCGAATCTTTAATCAAAGTCCAAAAATCATCCCAAAAATCCAACCCGGGCCCGCGCCTCGAAACCCGACAAAACTCTCAAAATCGGATAACTCATTCAATTACGAGTCCAACCATACTAGTTTCACCCAAATCCGACTCCGAATTGATGTTAAAAACTCAAAAACTCACTCTATGAAACTTTAGGCTAAAACCCCAAATTTCTCTTTTGAAACCCTCAATCAAATGCCGAAAACGAAGATAGATTCATGATATAAAATAAAAAATAAGTAGAGAACACTTACCCCAATCCACATGGTAAAAATTTCTTCAAGAATTGCCTCAATCCGAGCTCCATAGCTCCAGAAATGCTAAAATGGCTGAAACCCCCTAAAAAGAGTACTTTATATGCACTGCCCAGTGATACCCTACGCGATCGCGGTAGTACCCTCGCGATCACGATGCACAACATATGCTTCCACCAAAATAACTCTACGCTTTCGCGGCACAAGCCTTGCAAACGCGATACACACAGGAGATGGAATTATGCGAACGCAGTAGATACTACGTGAACGTGAAGAAGAAGGCGACTGACTGCCCAGCTCAGTCAAACACACTAGGCGAACGCGTGCAAAATTACGCAAACGCCTTGCTCAAATTGCAGCAACCTAAGCAAACGCGTCTGAGGACTCGTGAACACGATGAACAACTTCTCCTAGCCTTCAAACAACTCTATGCGAACACGATTAGCTAATTGTGGTCGCGATGAAGAACTATAACACCAGAAATCAGCAGAACACAGTAGTGTCAAAATGATCCAAAATCCGTCTGATCCTCACCCGAGCCCCTCGGGACCCCGTCCGAATATACCAACAAGTCCCGAAACATAACACGGACCTACTCGAGGCCTCAAATCACACATAACAACATCGAAACGACGAATCGTACCTCAAATCAAACTTAAATGAACTTTGAACCTTTCAACTTCCAAAACTCGTGCCGAAGCATAGCAAATCAACCCGGAATGAACCCAAATTTTGCACACAAGTCCCAAATGACATAACGAAGCTATTCTAATTCCCGAAACCACAATCCGAATCCGATATCATCAAAGTCAACTTCCAGTCAAACCTGTGAACTTTCCAAACCTTCAAATTTCCAACATTCGCCAATTTGTGCCAAAACCTTCTAGAAACATCCAAATGCAAATCCGGGCATACGCCGGATTCCAAAATCACCATCTGGACCTAACAGAACCATCAAAACTCTGTTCCGGGGTCAAATTCACATAAGTTAAACTTGGTCAACTCTTCCAACTTAAAGCTTCAACAATGTCATTCATTCTTTCAAATCGATTCCGAATAACCTAAAAACCAAAACCGACGATTCACACAAGTCATAATTGTCACGACCCAAAATCCCAATCCGGTCGTGATGGCGCCTCTCATGAAGACAAGGCCAGCCAATCCAAACTAACTTCATTTTTAACAGTTAAATAATACGAAAATAATATAGGTACGGTTTAATAACAGTAAAGTGCGGAAAAATATAGTAAACCATCCAGACTACAACCCTCAGATCGGGGTGTCACAAAGTCATGAGCCACTAATGAAATCCTAATAACAAAATAACTATTACAATGTCTTTGGCACAATTGTTTGAAGAAAGTGGAAACAACAAAATAAAAGAGACACGGGGCTGCGGATGCCAACAGCTACCTCGTAACCTCCGAATCACCGCCCTGGCAGTAGTAGTCAATGCCTCGGAGCGGAACCGTTAACGCCTGAATCTGCACATATGGTGCAGGGAGTAATGTGAGTACTTCCAACTCAGTGAGTAATACACATAAACAATGACTGAAAGTAAGAAAACACATAATGCACAAGGCAATCCATAATGAAGTAATGAAACATCAGTGAAATAGTAAACCAGTGTAAATTCAAGTAGAAACTCCTTTCAACAGGTAAAACATGTGCATCCTTCAAGTAAATAACGTGAAGTAAAAGAAAGCACTTTAAAACTGCCCCTCGGGCTCAGAGTCATCTAAAAACACGTCCCTTGGGCAATATTATTTAAAATAGTAAAATCTTTCAAACTCCGGTTACCAGTTATCATTGTTACCAACTATAACCTACAGTTGTCATTGTTACCAACTGTATTATCTCTGGTTACCGGTTGTCATTGTTACCAACCATAACCTACAGTTGTCATTGTTACCAACTGTATCATCTACCCATCCCCGGTTATCAGTTGTTATTGTTACCAACTGTAACCTACAATTCTCATTGTTACCAACTGCAATTATCATAATGGGTACCCTGCACTCACTGTGGGTGGTTCAGACTCCAGAAGGGGCTTCTTATGGCCCAAGTGCTATATCATATCTCGTGGCGGCATGCCACCCGATCCATTTCAAAATCATTTGAAAACATCATTTGGTTTTCAAAACTGAGTTCAAATAATGATTCAAATCATTAACAAATACCCCCGAAGGGTTTACATAACCGGCGTGAAGCCCAAATATGATTTCAGTAAACAGTGATAAATTACCCCTGAAGGGTTCACGTAATCGGCGCGAAGCCCAAATATGGCTGGAAGCCCAAATCTTTATATTATCAAATCAGTTTCAATCAAATAGGTAGTAAAATCATCAATCGGGACGGACCAGGTCACAATCCCTAGCAGTAAACAACCCCACGCTCATCATCGAGCATGTGCCTTACTTCAATATAGCACTACGATGTGCAATCCGAGGTTTCAAACCCTTAGAGCATCATTTACAATCATTACTCACCTAAAACCGGCTAAATCCTTAGCCCGCGACGCCTTTGCCCTTTGAATTGGCCTCCACGTGCGTCGAATCTATTCAAATTCAGAATAATTACGTCACATTATGCTATGGGGACAAAGCCCAAGCGAAAATAATCAAAATTTCTAGGAAATCCTGAAATTAGCAAAACCCGAGCCCCGGGCCCACTTCTCAAAATTCATAAATTATCACTCCAACGGGTTCCTTATCTCCTCACGAGTTCAACCATATAAAATTTGTCGAATTCCGACACCAGATCGACCTCTAACCCTCACACCTAAGCCTTAGGGTTTTCCATAATTTTCCCAACTTAAATCACCAATTAATTGCTAAAAATAGTGATAAACTGAGTTAATTCCTCCAAAATTGAGTTAGGAATACTTACCCCGATGTTTCTCTTGGAAACCCTCCAAGAATTGCTTCAAAACTTGTTTCAATCCGAGTTCTATGGCCCCGAGTATGTTTAAGATGACAAAAACTCTTCCTCTAAGAATTTGTCCATGAAAATCTCCTTTGGATATAGTTTTGAGGTTGATTTATAGTGATTCTATGGTGTTTGGAGGTGTTCCTCTTCGTGGGTAACGAAAATGGGTCTTATAGAACAAGATGGGCATTGGGTTCTACTTAAAGGTATCAAAAATCGGGTTGAAACACCCCTGTCAGGTCGAAAATGCGATCCCCTATGCCAAAAATGCGGTCCGCATTTCACCTTTGCGGTTCGCATTTTTGGTCGCAGATCTCGCCCCAAGTTCTGTCTCAGTTTGCGACATTCTGTGTCAAAATGCGGCCAAAATGCGGTCAGATCTGCGATCGCAGATCTGACATTTCTGCTGAGCTTTTCCTCGACACGAAAATAGGCATAACTTTCTCATACGATGTCCGAATTGGACGATTCTTTTTGCTGTGGCTCCGAAATTTCGATACGGATCTAATGCTTTAATTAAAACTGAATTTTGAGTCCATTTGCATAATATTATACCTCTTATTCTTGATGATACGACATCGACACATTCTTGAAATGCCAAAGTTAAACTCCATCAACCATCCAAAATCCATTCGAGACCCTTGGGACTTCAACCAAACACGCCAACATGTCCCATAACATTATTCAAACTTGTTCCAACCTTCGGAACGTTCAAATCAACATCATAACATCAAATTCGCATCGGATTCAAGCCTAAGGATCTCAAAATCTTCTAAATCGCTCTTTTGATCTAAACCTGACCAAACCACGTCCGAATGACCTGAAATTTTGCACACAAGTCATAAATCGTATATCGAAGCTACAGCAACTTTCGGAATTCCATTCCGACCCTCGGATCAAAATCTCGCCTATCAACCGGAAATCGCCAAAATTCTAACTTCACCAATTCAAGCCTAATTCTACACAGAACCTCCAAAATTAATTCCGATCACTCTCCTAAGTCATAAATCCTCTCCCGGAACTAACCGAATCATCGGAATTCACATCCGAGCCTTCTAACTCATAAGTCAACATACAGTTGACTTTTACAACTTAAGCCTCCTTGAAAGAGACTAAGTGTCTCATTTCTTACCGATTTCACTCCAAATGCAACTTACTCAATTAAATCACCTAAAACACTGATAACAACGCATAATGATACAGATATTGGGGAAGACGGAGCAGTAACCCATGAGACGATTTATCAGGTCGTCACAATAATACATCATACGATGCTGCTCAAGACTTCAAATAGCTGAACGGAATGCAAATTCTCAAAATGACCGATCGGGTCGTATCATCCTCACGCACTTAAACATACATTCGTCCTCGAACGTGCCAAGAGTTGTTCTAAAGCCATCAAACCGCTGTGTAACCTTACCATGCACTTACATGGGGATGATCCTATGTCACCATATTCCATATAGGCCCGGCAACACAACATAACTGAAGATCATTACTTCAACCTCAGCCTGTAAACCACATAATCCAATTTCCAACACCTGGAATTTCCTACAAGATCCGAATCTCGCTTCCACACACTGTATGAGTCTGAACAAGTTGTATCAATCCATAACCATAACCCAAGATGTAATCTCATGACATACCACACAACTCGCATAGTCGTAGTAAAATTTCCGATCACAGTAGCTGCTCAAAATAACCCAATGCCGGTAATAAACCTCATATCAAACAAAATCTCGTTTTAAAACCTTCGTACACTGTCGATGATGAAAGAAACATGCAAAAACTCCTAACCACTCATCAGATCAACAAACCATGGAGCTCCCTCTCCTTGGACAAGAACTATAGCCAATTTCTAAGCCGATCAGTGACATTGTCCTTTCAAATATATCGCAATCAAATCCGATAGCACCCATTCTAGGTTCGGCGACCTCGTCTTATCAAATACAGTCGCCCTGTTGACGTGCCACACCAATACAACCTTAAGCCACAAACCGTGCAATCCGTGCACAAAAAGCAACAATTCAAGTGTACTCAAAATAGAAAATGACTTAAACGAGAGAACCGTCCCGCAAGCTCAACAAGTACCGCCACAACGCAATGCTAAAAACCCATCACACACCGTAGAACCATAACACACGAATCTAACACAAAGTATCATATCTCAACATAACTCCGCTGCAATGCGTGACTCCATCCAAATACTGGTCCATATAAAATACTTCGAGCCACCCTGCTCTAAATCAATAACTGCGTGCAGTTCGACATCAAGTACCCAAGGTGCATGAACATAACCACGGAGAAGCAAATGACACAATGCCATACAAACCCGAAAGAACATAACCAATGTGCAACACATAATGCAACACCCAAATACCCATCTCACTCAAATTCTGGTATAAGGCCCTAATAGAACCGCGCCATGAGTGCATATAGCCAATAAATCGCAACCCTTCGTATCATAGAAGAGTAACACATAGAACATATCAGAACACGAACAAGCTCAAATCTAACCGAATAACGCACCCTTCAACAATAAGGGTGTTGAGTCAACAAATTCGACCAGGTGTAGAATACACATCCTCATTGAGCCTATTAATGAGCCTCCAAATCAACTTCGGTCATCCTCAAACAGATAAATGGCCCTCTAAAAGTCCATAATGACCTAACCGTAGAACTTACTACCATCTAGATAACTTTGGCCACATCTTCACAGTCTACAACCCCAAAACAATCTGCTTCTGAGAACTCCCAGTCTCCAAATCCATAGAACCCATGAATCACCATAGTCGATCCCAACCCCACCATTCGAATGACTAACACATCTCTCTTACATAATCATCCCCACGAGAAATACTTCTATAATTCTTCCATGCCACATAGAAAAATTTGAACATCAGCAGTCGATCAATCAAGCGAGTACCACAATACCAATGAAGCATCCGTAAGTCAAAACACAGTACGCCTTCTGAAATGCGCACCCTTCTCAGGCAATACCAAGTAGTAATAGCATTCATCTCGTCATCTAGAACCGTCCATGTTATCTAAGAATTCGTGACTTTCCCTTCAAAACTGAAGCGTGACCTTGCACATGAAAATCTCAATCGCACACAACACACCACATCTACATGCCATCATATGAAAAGTATGAGACCCTCATAATCAACTCTGAGTGGCAAGTAGAATACATACGCGGTCAGTCGGAAACCCTCCATTTGATCTCATCCAAGAGAAAATCCCAATACACTATATGTTCCTCACACCAATAGGAAATATCCACCTCGAACCGTGATAGAAATCATCGAGAACTCTTTGGAATCCTTTTGCACATAACCAAGCTATCAGAACCAAATCCATCTAATTCAACCAAGCCACGCAGGTCGCCAAAACCCAAGAGCATTGCCATGAAACACCTGTAGAGACTCACCACATCATAAGTGCCCAAAGAACTTATTATACCCATTACCGTGTTGATCCAACCTACTATCAAATTGTCTTATTTCTCCGATTTCCTTTGGAATTACCTCAAGGTGACACTTCTCCTTGCCAGAACACCACGATCCTTAACTAAAACTCACCCCACAAGATCCTAGAATAAAATTACACCACCCTAAGGCCAATAAGACGGCGTATTCCCCCTTAAGCACCCTAAAAGTACCACAACCGAGGCACCCACTCTAAAGAGACCTTCTGTGAGTCTAAAGTTGTTTTCTTCACCTTCCTGATACTAAAATATAGAATCCATAATGATATAGAAATACCGCAAGTCTCGACACCATCCAATGTAAATCTCAGTTGCCATATACCAATCCGCAAAATTCTCAATTGCTACATATAAATCTTGAATCCCTTAGAACCTTTTCAAGAGTCATCCACTTCGCTCAAATCTCAATTGCATCGATCAAACGGGCTGAACAACCTATGCCCCATTAGCACGACAACACCCAAAGAAGTAACCCCACCTTAACGCGACTGAGCAAAGTCCTACTCCATGCACACTACATCTTCCGCAATAATAACTCAATCATTCCATGATTCCCATATACCCATAAAGTGTAACATAACCCGTATCCAGAAATTCCTTTACCCGAGTCACCCTTGATCTTAATCTCTGCAAGTCATATCCGATTCACAAGTATGCCTCGAACCGAAACCAGTACAACACATAACCATGCAATCAAATCGTCAATAGCAGACTCCCCCACTTGGCTCAAAGAAATAGAACAAAACACTGGATAACTCATAAAACCCATACCTTATTACTGTTATAATCATGCACCGAAGTTCAACTAAATCCTTCATAAGCTCACATAACACAAATCATATAACACCTCAAATTATCTACTAAGCTCGCAGACATCCACATGACGATCAGGTCAACTTTCTCAACCAAATTCAAATTCAAATCTTAATTCATATACCCCGCTAGTAGAAAATAAACTATCCACACAACATCATAAGGATCACACCTTCGTAGATTACTCCGCAGGAGATAACCCACCTGCTTAGCCTAAAATTGGTATCTTGCTATACCCTTTCACAGTCACGATTACTACGCCATCACTTAATCTTCCTGAATCTAAACTCACAACAAGACATGAAAATCTACTTTGTTCCACAATTAAAAAACGTAAAAAATCTTTCAACACACTCATAACTCAAGACTATACGTCACATCAAGACAGCAATCTAGCACCCAATAGTCCTTTTTACATCTCAAGCAAACTCTTTTCATCACATCCAAACCATCTGAACACATCCCGCACTCACATCATATTCATCATATAGCCATCCAGGTACTTATCGAGCCACAATTTCCACTAATAGGGCATTACCGGGCATATAAGTCCAAAAGAACGTACTCACATAATCAAAATCCACATGCTCAAGCTACAGTCAAACCCCGGCCTCAAGTCCTCCAGACTGGCCCATCATCAGCACACAGAAATCGCATCTTGCTCCTCATCTATAGAATCACAAACCGTTGATGTAAAGCTGATACCGAGCGCTCACATGCGCCCACGGATGCGCGGAGGGAATTCAAAGAGTTATGTTTCAAGCTGAATCAATGTCGCACGATAAAGAAGAAATATGAGAAGTTTATCCTAAATGCCATGTACCCTCTCGAAGATAGGTATGGATGTCATCATACCGATCCACAAGGCTCTACTAGACACTTGCTCATGACTCGTAGACCTATGAACCTAGAGCTCTGATACCACCTTGTCATGACCCAAAAATCCACCTAGTCGTGATGGCACCTAACCTAACCCATCAGGTAAGCCAATTAGCAACTATCCAATTTAATGAGATTTATTAAGAAAAAAATGATAATACTCCGCTTTTATATAAACAATTTTCCGACGACTGGTAGTACAAATCATGAGCTTCTAAGATTAGAATATACAAAGCTGGTATGAAATAAATACATCATCTGTTTGAAATGTACATAAACACATTTTATAAATCCAAGGCTACCATGAACAAGAGGCAGCTACAATCGGAACAAAGGTACGTCTTCAAATCTAGCTCCCATCGATCACAGCAACATCAGCATTCAATATCTGCACGCAAGGTGCGGAAGTGTAGTATGAGTACAATCGACCCCATGTACTCAATACATAACATACCTAATCTTAGGTTGAAAGTACTGACGAGTTGGAACACAGGTCGAGGTCCAACACCAATAGCCAACAACAGTTCATAAAAACATAATGGAAGTAATAAGAGAAGTAGCTCAGAGATAAAATGCTCAGCTCGTTCACAGTTCCAGAAAAATAGGCTTGCTTTTCAAGTATATCAGTGAAAATCCAAATCTTTTACCGAAATCCACAAATATATGAGTAAGTTTGAAAACTAATATTTTTCCCAAAAACCTTTCAACAACAGATAAGATGTTTATTATCAAATGGCATGAGAAAAATATATTTCTATGCCTACATATCAATATGCAAGTGAAATCATGAATGACACCAAAACCAGAATGGCAGAAAGAAATACATCTTTATGCATGTACCTCAAGTATGCATGTCAAATGCAATGTATCTCAGTGATGAACTCATGTACTCACACTCTCAAAGTACTCAATCTCACTGTCTCACACTTTCCACTCATCATGCTTAATAACTCGAGACGCTCAGTCATTCAGTACTGTATATGACTAATACAGCCCAGGGAAGATCCATCCTAAACATATATATATATATATATATATATTTATATATATATATATATATATCAACTGAAAGTCAACCACTCAGTACCGTATAAGACCAATCCAGCCCAAGGGAATATCTATCCCCAAATATAAATGATTCGGGCAAGATCCATGCCCAGTGAAGATCCATCCCCAAATATAAATGATTCGGGCAAGATCCATGCCCAGGGAAGATCCATCCCTCAATATAAATCAACTGCGCTCAGTGGGGGTGTGTACAGACTCCGGAGGGGCTCCTTCAGCAGAAGAGCCATAATAAGCCAAATCCAGGCATAAACGAATATAACATGTTGTGGCGTGTAGCCAGATCCCATAATATCACTCACAATCAGGCCCTCAGCCTCACTCAGTCATCAATCTCTCCAGTCTCTCGGGCTCACAATGCCATGAAACCAGCCTAAAAATAATGTTATGATGTGTTAATATATAGCAACAGAGACTGAGATATGGCATGGAATGAATGAACATGACTGAGTATGAAATTGCAATGTAAGCAAATAACTCAACAGCAAAAATGACCTCAGTGGGTCCCAACAGAATAAGCATGTAGCCTAGACATGGTTTCTAACATGGATCACAGCTCAATAGCTCTGGTACATAGAGATTTCATGGTTACAGATAAGATCAGGTAACTATATAGTATCATAGAAATTACAGAATCACAATGCACACGGTGCACGCCCACACGCCTGTCACCTAGCATGTGCGTCACCTCAACACCAAACACATAACACGTATTTCGGGGTTTCATATCCTCAGCACCAAGTTTAGAGTGTTACTTACCTCAAACAAGCCAAATTCCAATACCGAGCAAGCCAAGCGATGCTCCAAAATTCCATCTCACGCGTACCGACCTTCGCACGGCTCAAAACTAGCCAAATGCAACCCAAATACATCAATTAATGACAAAGAAAACAAACTCAATCGATAAAGATCGAACCTTTAATCAAAGCCAAAATATCATCCCAAAAGTACAACCCAGGCCTGCGCTTAGTAACTGACAAATCTCAGGAAATCCGACAACCCATTCAATTACGAGTCCAACCATACTAGTTTTACCCAAATCCGACTCCGAATTGATGTTCAAAACTCAAAAATTCACTCTATCAAACTTTAGCCTAAAACCCCCAATTTCTCTTTTGGAACCCTCAATCAAATGCTGAAAATGAAGATAGATTCATGATATAAAATCAAAAATGAGTAGAGGACACTTACCCCAATCCACATGCTGAAAATTGCTTGAAGAATTGCCTCAATCGGAGCTCCATAGCTCCAAAAATGCTAAAATAGTCGAAACCCCCGAAATAGAGTACTTTATATGCACTTCCCAATGATAGCCTACGCGATCCCGGTAGTACCCTCGCGATCGCGATGCACAACATATGCTGCCACTAAAATAACTCTACGTGTTCGCGGCACAAGCCTCGCGAACGCGATACACACAGGAGATGGAATTATGCGAATGTGGTAGATACTACGCGAAAGTGAAGAAGAAGGCCATTGACTGCCTAGCTTAGTCAAACACACTACGCGAACGCGTGCAAATTTACGCGAACGCCTTGCTTACATAGTAGAAACCTACGCAAATGCTTCTGAGGACTCACGAACGCGATGAACAACTTCTCCCAGCCTTTAAACGACTCTACGGGAACCCGGTCAGCTAATCGCGGTCGCGATGAAGAACTTTGACACCAGAAATCAGCAGAATACAGCAGTGCCAAAATGATCTGAAATCTGCCTGATCCTCACCCGAGCCTCTCAGGACCTCGTCCGAATATACCAACAAGTCCTGAAACACAATGCGGACCTACTCGAGGCCTCAAATCACAGATAACAACATTGAAACGACGAATCGTACCTCAAATCAAACATAAATGAACTTTAAACTTTTCAACTTCCAAAACGAATGCCGAAGCATAGCAAATCAACCCAGAATGAACCCAAATTTTGCACACAAGTCCAAATGACATAACGAAGCTATTCCAATTCCCAGAACTACAATCTAAATCCGATATCATCAAAGTCAACTTCCGGTCAAACCTGTGAACTTTCAAAACCTTCAAATTTCCAACTTTCGCCAATTTGTGCTGAAACCTTCTAGAAACATCCAAATGCAAATTCAGGCATATGCCCGAGTCCAAAATTACCATCCACACCTAACAGAACCATCAAACCTCCGTTCTTGGGTCACATTCACAAAAATCAAACTTGGTCAACTCTTCCAACTTAAAGCTTCAACAATGAAATTCATTCTTCCAAATCGATTCCGAATAACCTAAAAACCAAAACCGATGATTCACATAAGTCATAATACATCATACGATGCTTCTCAATACTTCAAATAGTTGAACGGAATGCAAATGCTCAAAACGATCGGTCGGGTCGTTACATACATGAATATGTTTAGTACACCCATTTAATATCTTGTAACCTTCAAGTAAATTGTATACTATATATACGATGTTTCTGATTCTACAAATGATATCAATAAGATAGACTTGAATGCAATTTGATAGAAGAAAAGTTTTATCTATATTTCTAAGCTTATATTGCTATAACTACAAACCTATGAATTAATGTAGATTACTAGAAAGATCAGCCATTGAAAAGCTATGTTTGAAAAATGCGTATGGTTCTGTATATTAAGTATTAACAAATTGATAGATTACCAAACCATACAACCAGAGTTGTAGGAGTTGGGCTCTAATTGTAGCTGAAATTTACTACTCCAGTTGCTTGTATGCTTTAGCTTACACCATCTGACTGTCGGTTCATGCATGTGTCTTGTCGTTTTTATTTTTCTGGTGCAACTCATGAGTCATAATTGAAAGCGAAAGATAATACTAAGTATAAGATAGTATATCTCCTTTTTTTTTCAAGTCAACTTAAAATAGTGACGCAATTGTAGTAGCTTCTACTTCAGCTGAATTGTCACGCAGATGTAATATATTGGTCCATCGCAGGGAAAATACATTTTCTGCTTTGGACAAAATAGCTCATGTGCCCATGAGTTTAATTGTAATGCATATTGTACGATTAATTTTGGCCTTTGTTTCTACAAATTGTAACTCAAATATTGAATTCACCTCTACAGAGAGAAAAAGTAACATTCTTAAGTCTTAACAATGGCATTAAGTTCATTATTATATCCAGAAACGAAAAAAATTAAGGAGAAAGATGACACCTTTTTGAAGACGATTAACAAATGAAAGAAAATTTGGTGTACTCATTAACTCATTAAAATTTGGGACATACTTGATAACTTGGCAGAATGTCAATGAGTATCTGAATCAGCAGCTACTCACAACACATGCTATTGTGTCAACATATGAATGATTCAGATTCTAAAATTATTCTTCATGTATATGGATTTATTATGATTTATTGATCATGGTTGATGGTTGTTAGTTTCGGCCGTTTAAGAACGAAATAAAACTGCCTTTTTCTATGCTTGTTAGGATTAGGGATCAGAAGCTTATAATCTACTGATTATTTAAATGTTTTATTGGAAGTTTTTCAGTAATTGTCGGGTGATTTATTCTAATTGCTGTGCTAATCATGTTACTTGTTTGAAAGGATGATCGTCAACTATTTTCCTCTGATATTCTTCTAACGCAATGCCAGAGACACTCTTTAGTAAATGACATTGTTTTGCATAAAAGTTCAGTTTATGTGTACATGATATTTTTTTAAAAGATATGTATATAGACACTATACCGCTTGAAAATAAAACTAAATGAATATTAATTTGAGATATAACATAAGGTCTTAAAGCCACTATAATTTCATACGAAGATTATTTACAAGTCGAATTGTGACGATAAATTAATATTGTTTAAGCAAAATTATGCATACACGTACCATTGCTTATACATGTTCCCCTGCGTGGGTTTCTAGATGATCTAAAGGAGATTTCACAGAATTGTCTTTATGCTAATAAATCTCAAATCCTAGATATACGAATCTGTATATATTCCAGTGACTAATATATTAGGTGATGAGATGAATTCTTGCCCACTTTTCTCTAATTGAAAAATGAAAAGGGATGGATTACAGAATGCCCACATGCCCCCCTTACCCTTTCCAAATACCCCTTTAAACAAAAGACTAACTTTAAAGTTTGATTCTGTGGGGTATTCCCATTTTTTCATCACACTTTGCCCAACCCAAGTCTTCATCACTAAGGAAAACAAAAATTTTCTCGCCTTTAATGTCCCCAGAATTATGGGTTGATTTGAACATTCATCGCCATTGTTTATTGCACAACTTGATTTGGGGCTTTTGCATCTATCTCTGATTTTGTGATCACAATTAAATCTATACCCGTTTTATAAAAAAGTTTGCAAGCGTATCTATTTTACGATCAACTTAAAACTTATCGGGTCTGAAGTTAAAAAAAATTAGTCTGACGTGAAAAAATTGCACTTCGAATGCACTTAAGGCCAAATAGGTCTGAAGTGCAACCAATGGTTTCATGTAGTTAAGGCTAATAAGTCTGAAGTGAAAAATTGCATTTCACATGCACTTAAGGCCAATAAGTCTGAAGTGAAAAATTGCACTTCAGATGCACTTAAGGCCAAATAGGTCTGAAGTGTATCCAATAGTTTCATGCACTTAAGGCCAATAAGTCTGAAGTGAAAAATTGCACTTCAGATGCACTTAAGGCCAAAAGGTCTGAAGTACAACAAACGTTTTGCTACACTTAAGGCCAATAAGTCTGAAGTGAAAAATTGCATTCAGATGCACTTAAGGCCAAAAGGTCTGAAGTGCAACAAATGTTTTTTGCTACACTAAAGGCCAATATGTCTGAAGTAAAAAATTGCATTCAGATGCTCTTAAGGCCAAAAGGTCTGAAATGCAACAAATGTTTTTTGCTACACTTAAGGCCAATAAGTCTGAAGTGAAAAATTACACTTCAGATGCACTTAAGGCCAAAAGGTCTAAAGTGTAACCAATATTTTTATGCACTTAAGGCTAAATAGGCCTGAAGTGCAAATTGCCCAAAAACAGAAATTTGTTCTTCGAATTATAACAATCCAATATACGATTTAATACCTAAATCTACTCCAATTGAGCTCAAATTTGAAACATAACTTCCAAATATCATCAAGAACAAATCTCAATCATCAACTTGTCAAAACAACAATAAGTCTAATGAACCCATTTTGCAATTAAGAAAAAGAAGAAGAAATTACCTTAAGCAATAGCAAAAAATAAAGTGTCATAACAGCTCACCATTATAAAACATCATAAACTACATTAAAATATGTTCACTACCATATAAAATCATTGTTAGGAGGAGGAGGAGGAGGAGCGTGGATACAGGTTAAAACTTTTTTTAAAAGTTAATATAGGTTAAATGCGAGCGACCAAATAGGCGCCCCGTGCAATTTTTACCTTGATAAGCAAATGATCCTCCGATACTACAAGTTTTGTATTTCTTTAGTTCCTTGTTATTTTATTTTTATTTTGATAAACCGCTGAGTTTATCGCAACACTCTTGACGAAGACTTTGCTTTAATAAAATCTACTTCTTCAACTCTTCAATTTTATATCAAGTTTAGTCGTACTAGGTAGGTTTATTGGGAAATTTAAAATTTATTAGATTATTAGCAATTATAAGTGATAATTGATATATCTATTTCTATATAAATAATACTTCGATTATTGATTTGAGAGATAATTATCACACTATACTATTAAAAAAATATTACCTGCTAAATTAATGTTGAAAAAATCCTCAAAGGCGCCTCGCTATCCAAGTTCCATAATATAAACAAATTAATGAGATTTGAGATGGATATGCTCTCGGCTTTAGGATGTTTCTGCATGAAGTCCACTAGACAAAGAAATTAATTTTTTTTGGAAAAAATGAATAAGTAACATCCGAGTTGTCTACTTTTGGACATGATTAGGATGATGAAATTTGCATTACTAGTGAATATCATTCACAATTGATAAATGAATTATTCGAAAGAAGATAAAATTAACCAAGCACGTATAGTCGTCTTGCATTGCCATAAAAGATTGTTTTACGTTCATTTCGTTCCAAATGTGCAGTTTCGATTTACAGTACTCATAACTTTAAAACTAAAAGTAAAATTAAAAATGTGTAAAAGGGTCATTTCTCGGAAAAATAATAATATTAATAACGGTTGTGGCTTTGGTTCTGCCCCCAATCACCAGCGCCATTAGGTTTTTTGTTCTTTACTGTTTTATCTGAAGTTACTTACAAAATAACCACCATATACGGAGACTCTACTTAGTGATAACAGTATATGACAAAATCTACATTCTAAGGTTTTAGTAACCAATCTAGTTGCTGTGTAAAATAACTAATTTGAGTTTAAAATAGCTAATTTTTGTTTAAAATAGATTAAACTTTGATCATTTTCATAGTTATTCGATCTTGTACAATTATTATTTAGAGTTTAAGTTGGTCGGTTCATATTAAAAGAACAAGTCCAGTTGATGAAATTGTAAAATAAAGGAAAAATTATGTATAGAAAATTATAACTAAAGGGATTATCCACGTAATTAAGCACAATTTTAAGTTTTGATTTTCAATATATAAAGTTTCAAACCATCACCATTCATCTTCATCATCACTAACTTTACAAAAGTGGCATCCTTTTGGTTCTTCAGAGTTGTGTCTCCCATATTATATTAACATACAAGTTTGTGTGTTGCATTTGCATACATGTGACTTTAATGTTCTACTATTTGTGCCTTTTTTCTCAACTTGTTCAAATAATATCAACCGAAAAACTCTAGAGCTTTTCTTCCATCTCTGATAACCAATAAACAGGTTATTTTCATCATATACACCTCTTTATACTTATGACTTCTTAGATTTTAATGACAGAGAGCGATACTGTGGAAGCTTCTTCATATCCAGGTAAATGTTATTGTCTTTTGCTTTATCTAAATGACATTCTTTTTAGGTGTAATGCATTAAAGAAGGACAACTGGACAAGACAATAGGAATAATTAGCTATATTGGAGTATAAAACAAATAGAGAGCAGATGGTCAGTTTCCTCTAATTGTGGCTACTGTAGAATGATGATTAAGTAAAGGGTAAAGAGTGATAATTTTAATGAATGATGTTCTTCTTACGGAAAAACATAATCAAGAATTTGTTATTGTTGTTAACAGCGCAATGATTTCTGCTAAAATCTGAAGTGGAAGGTGGGAATGAAATTCAAGATTATGCCTTTTGAAGAATCCAACAGTATATGATTGTCATAGGATGGTGCAGGTTGATAAAAATTTCTCCTTTTGGTTTCTGAATCTCTCTTAGTGTTGAGAAATGCTATTGCCGATCTGGGTGTTTGAGGGAAAGAAGAAAATGATTTTGGTTAAAGATTAGCATTTTTAGGCCAAAGGGTTGATTTTTGGAGCAATTTTATAGGATGGAGGCATCTACGCCCCCCAAAACGATGAGGAAACAATTAACGGGGAAACGCGAGGACACTATCTTGCATTCATTGTCTAGAGCAGGAAATCTTGTTGAAATAAGAGAGATTATCGATAACACAGGAAAGGAAGAATTGGAAGAGCTGTTGATAAAGCAAAATTCAGCTGGAGAGACCCCTTTGTATGTTTCTGCAGAATATGGTTATTATGAGTTAGTTAAGGAGATGATCAAGTACTATGATCTTGTTGCTGCTGGAATCAAAGCAAGGAACGGATTTGATGCGCTGCACATTGCTGCTAAACAAGGGAATTTGGGTATGTTGATGGTAGTATAAACAGCTCTATTTTGCTTCTCTATTATCTGATTCTAGTTTTATAGTAGTTGTAGATTTTTGGATGAAATTTTTTCTTATGCTATTGTGTTGCAGATGTGGTGAAGGTACTAATGGGAGCACATCCTGAGCTGTCAATGACTGTTGATAATGCAAATACAACAGCTTTGCATAGTGCTGCAAACCAAGGACATATTGAGGTGGTGAATTATCTATTAGAGGCAGAGAAAAGTTTGGCCACTATTGCTAAAAGTAATGGGAAAACAGCACTTCATTCTGCTGCTAGAAATGGACATGTGCAGGTTGTGCAGGCCCTTTTGAATAAGGAGCGAGGGATCGCGAGCCGGATGGATAAGAAGGGGCAGACTGCACTTCACATGGCTGTCAAAGGACAAAATCTTGAGGTTGTAGAGGAGCTGATTAGAGCAGAAGCTAAATCGATAAATATGGTCGACACAAAGGGCAATACAGCATTGCATATTGCAGCCCGGAAAGGAAGGGCTCAGGTATGCTGGTTTCTTGCCTATAGATTCGGTTGTTGTTTAGAGTCCTTGGAGTTAGTTTATTGACTGCGAGTCTAACCTCTATATACTGATAGGGTAGAAAGACTTTTTTATCAGGTTGGTAAAAGATAACTACAGATAATTGTCATAAAAAGTGAGATCAGTAAGCTGAAAAATAAGGTAGGTAACCTACTGTAATAGTAATAGGTAAAAAAACTTTATATTGACATTGTATAATAGTTAAATCCCTTGACTTTTGGTGCACTTTTTCCTCTTTTCAAAGAGGATACTAGAAAATCAGGACAGGCCAGTGGATGCAGCCTGCAGGATTTATTTGGTGAAATAATGATTATGACAAACAAATAAAAGATGAAAGAGAATGTGTCAATGGGATGCGAGTTTGGGATGCTTTTGTAGAAAAACTTGGTCATTTAGGGGTAACGGACAAAATTGATACTCTTCTCACCTCATGCACAACATTATGTGTAAATGAGCATAGGTTCTTGAAAAATGTTCATAAAAAGTTGTCAATGTAGTTAGGCCATTGCTGTGAAGTCACCTCATATTTGCTTTGAATTATGCAGATTGTTAAGTTGCTGCTTGGGCAGAAAGAGACCGACACTAAAGCTGTAAATAGGTCCAACGAAACAGCCATTGACACTGCAGAGAAAATGGGACAGGTCAATATTGCAGCCATCCTACAAGAATCAGGTGTACAGAGTATCCGAGCCATCAAACCTCAGGCAACAAATCCAGCAAGAGAGTTGAAGCAAACTGTTAGTGACATAAAACATGAAGTGCACTATCAAATGGAACATACACGACGGACAAGAAAACGTATACATGGCATTGCCAAACGCATAGATAAAATGCATGCTGAAGGCCTTAACAATGCCATTAATTCCACCACAGTTGTAGCTGTACTCATTGCCACAGTCGCCTATGCAGCGATTTTTGCTGTCCCGGGACAATACATAGAGTATCCAGAAAACATCCCACCAGGCCATTCCCTTGGAGAAGCAAATATAGCACCAAGTCCCTTATTTCTTATATTCTTTGTCCTCGACTCTGTCGCCTTATTCATCTCTCTTGCAGTTGTGATTGTTCAGACATCAATCGTGGTGATCGAAAGCAAAGCAAAGAAGCAGATGATGGCTATCATAAACAAGCTTATGTGGTTGGCATGTGTGCTTATTTCAGTGGCTTTTTTGGCTCTATCGTTTGTTGTGGTAGGCAAGAATGAGAAGTGGCTGGCTGTTGTAGTCACTATAATAGGAACAATCATAATAGTTGCAACACTAGGTACACTGTGTTATTGGGTCATAATGCATCGGATAGAATCCTCAAACAAGAGGAACATCCGAAAGAACTCTCTGGCCAGCAGGTCCTTGTCCTGGTCAGCCTCAGTCATCTCTGATTCAGATGTTCTAAACAATGAATACAAGAAAATGTATGCTATCTAGAAAGACTTCCTTGTAAATCCTATCCTTCTTCTTGGGTGCTGGCTTTACCTTCATGTGCATACTCTTGAGTCAAAGGTAGTTGCTCTACTTCATGAAAATTTTGGTCAATCTTATGTTGGTGTTCTGAAAGCGCGATTTAACTTGTTCACTTCTGGATACAATCTGGAGCTGGTGTCCTACTAATGAGGCAGGAGATTATAGGCTCTTACCACATTATCCGCACTCGTGTTTATACCAAACCAAAATTTATCACTTTACTGGTAATGTATTCTAACCTTCGGGTTAAATTGCTTAATTTGGTGGAAACACCTAGTGCGAACAAATATACCCCCTCTTATCCCGTCGTGTCTATTCCTGGAGAAGCCTTTACATTGCAAGATCGACGAGGAGCTCAAAGATGCCGGAGAGAATAAAGGCCTCAGCACAGGAACCATCCCTCTGGCAGACGAATTTTTTATGTAGAATCCCTTTTGTGCTACAGTTTTTAGATACAGATTTAGCCGTTACTATGGTCTTTTCTCTTCTTGAAGTAGAGATGGTACGCAGCAAGCAACTGTGACAACTTCAATGGCGAAGAGCCAATTAACCGCGAACCAGTTTACAATACAAAGCAAGGAGCAGAAGTATTTTGCGGCAGAGAAATTATGAGGATATCGACTTTCAATTCTTATCTTATCTTATAAGCGTCATTTTGAGGCTAGGCCTCGTACAGTCTTTTTCTGCAGGAATGACAAATTGGGTGGTTGAAGAATTAGCTATGTTTCATATTTAGCCAGTAAGGGACAAGTGATTCGTATGTCTGCAGTTATCTCAAAAATGGCATTTCCACCGACAAAAAATTCTGGTGCGACAGGGAAAATGGGAGAATTATTCCGAAATACATTTCTTTTTGACTTGCAGCATCTAAAAGATACAACAGGTAAATCACCAACTGAGAAAACATTACAGTAACAATGGCTGCCAAAAAACCCAATTGAGCAGAAAACTACAGGTGAGAGCTAGTTGACTCCTAGAAAATGGGATATGTGAAAAATGTACAACTATAAGCTGAACAGAATCGCTAGTGCTGAGGTAGAACAGGTCTTTTTTCCAACATCTCATAGTGGAGCACAAAATTATCCTGCAGAGAATTGCAGAAAAATCAGAAAACTAGAACCTCAATCGAACAATTACATAAATTCAGAAAGTAGAACGAAATCCATACCTTGCGGATTGTTTCCCATGTGTTTGGATCAAAACATATATAAGATCCTCTCTCATAGGCATTGGTCTTGACAAGAGGCTCCATGTTGGCCACCCTCATAAACCATAATCGATGTTCTCTGTGGTAAAACCAGCCCCGATTATACCTGTATGACATAATGCAAATGGTTATCAAGTATATTCAACTAAGCTGACGCAAGTCAAACATCCACAAATAGGTTAGTAATTTCGTATGCGGACCCCAAGAAGCAATAGAAAGCTAAAATTGCTATTAGGAATTACAACAGAACGAAATAGCACCCTATAAACCAACTTTCATAGAAAAGAGAGCTTACAATTCATTAGCAGCATATAATTGAGCTTCATCCTTTGGCATGCTGCAACGAACAACAGATTGAGTTATTTCTAGATTCAAATTTTATGGCCAAGAAAAACTAGACTTGCTTATGAGAGGGACTTGCCTGTAGAAAATGTAAAATAAAGTGTCTAACTGAAACTTGGAGAAGTATGCTTGCTGCAGCCAATCCAAATGCGTTAGTAGATTTGAAGAAGGGCAATCGAATGAAGATAAACAAGAGGTCACTCACATTTAGAGGAGGTGGTTGCTTGGCATAATAACATTGCGGTACAGTAAATTCTGGATCACCCTTGGCAGGCTCATCAGACCATGGGGAACCAAATGCCTTGTGTAAATTTTCGGTAGAGTTCAAATTCAATCCAAGAGTTGTTAGATCAATTCCAAGTGCAAGAGAAGTCAGATCCGGATCGCTCATCCTTATTACACTTAGCAAACCAAGCATACCAAAAGGGTCAGGGGCAGCTTGGGCCTGCATGGATTTCATGCCCTGATCCCTGTATGGCTGACCTAAAGCAGACATTTGCTGCAGTCGAAATTGGGATTGACTTTGATGTTGTTGATACTGCTGGATAAGCTGATCGTAAGAGCCAATACCAGAAACAGTACTTGGAGAATTAAGAGGCCGTAACCCGATACCAGGAGGTCCACCAGACTGAATCAAATAAAGTGAAAAGCGAGCAAAGTATCACTTAAAGCTGTATGAGTATGGACCTTATAGCATGCACTACAAATTACATAATAATAGAGAAAAAACTTCTTCAGCATAATACTAGCAAAACTCTTGCTTTCCCATGTCACAACTCAACTCAGTCATGCTTCAGAAGAAGATGGCTCTTCTGATAAAATCGCATTTTTGGTTTGGAATAGCCACTATCGTACAAGTACTCAGAAGAATACACATACTTCTCCACAGATTGAAGAACATAAAAGGCAACAAAGGAATACCAACCTCAACTACCCCACCCCACAAACCCCACCCGACCCAAACAAGAACAAATAAATAAAAGAAACCTCCAAACAGAAATAGGTAAGGGGAAAACATGATTTTTTTTTTGAAGGAATGGAAGTCTCCAACACAGGAGGACTTCTCTCTTCATGCAGAGTGCATGTGATACATATCTCACCTCAAAAGCACCCCAAAATATAAAGAGAAAGACAGACTGAAAAAAATGAAACAATTAAGAGCAAAAATGTAAGAGTAATGCACCTGTTGGTGATAACTGGAGTGCGATGATGAGAAGACATCTGAACCATGTAAATGTAGTGGATCCTGGTTGTTAACATTTGAAAAAGAGAGACCACTATTACTCACTGATGGAGCATGTTGCTGTTGCTGTTGCTGCTGGGAGCGAAGTGATGAGTATGTCCCTCCCAAGTTAAAGCCACCAGATCTGCCCATCTGTGCATTAGTTTATGAGAGATTGAGGGCAGAGTCATGAGGCTAAAAGCATTTACTAGTAATCACAACATTTAAATAGTAATCCAGTATTTTTGTGTTTACAGAGAAGTGCTGCTGCTGCATCATAGAAAGAGTATTATCATGGAGTTGTTCTTTCTGGTGTAGATCCATACCATAATCAGCATTGCCACCTAAGCAAACACGAGAGCAATTGCATTTAGTAGACTCTAACATGCAAGAGCAAATAGGAACATTTCCATGCATAAAGCAAGACAAAAATATAAAAGAAACAACTACGGAATAAAGCCCCATAAGCATGCTGAAACATAATTCCTAGTGCTCCCCCCGGGAGAAAAAAGAAAGCTATACACCAAATAAAGCCCAGGACGAGTGAACAAGTTTAGCTGGTGGGGTGCGACATCAACTGGTCATACTAGGAATTGAGAATTCAGATCCACTAACACTACGTTTGTTTCAAGGGAGGGGATGAAAAGGCAAAGGGAAAGCACTTTGGTTGACTTACCTACTCCGAAGTATTTGTCATTCATTTCACGTTGATTGGTGCAACTTTAAGGGAGTAAATCAGATACCTTTGCTCTCCACCCAATTAAATAATGAAAAGGCTCGCGGAGAGGGGTATGCACCCTTCTACTTTCACTTTCCCTGGTAGGTTGTTTCTTAACAAAACAGCGAAATGACTCATACCCTCTATTTCCGTCCTCCCAACCTTGCTTTTTTGACCCCACCGAACAAATTTTCATACCAAAGTTATATATGCTGAGTGATTTATCAACTAACTTAAGAAAGCATGAAAAGAGCTTTGTGCATGCATATAAGCACCTTTAAATCCTGGCAAGGCCGGAAAATCTTCATTTTGAATGCTGAATTCCTGATTTTGTTGAACAATTTGTTTTCGCAGTGAACCTGAGATTGTTCCTTCCTCAGTATTCTGAATGAATTGTTAAATAAAATCACTTACGCAGAATATCAGGAAGGAAAGGCACTTTGATTACCCAATTGTCCTTGAGGCCCCCCAGCAGAACTAGGTCGACTGCTTAGCTGAGGGAAATCGTTTATATCAAATGGAGATCCATCACTTGAATTCAGATCATTAAGCATTCCCATAGAATTAAGGTTGCCGACTGCTTGGATATGGTTCTGAGATAGTGGACCACCAGCAGGAGGATATGAATTACCTAACATAGACATTACCTGCGGAGAGGCTGAATGCAGATGGTACCGTTAGCATAGACGACAGATCGACCTACAACATAATATATATTGTAGGTGCCTAGTTCACCTTAAAATCTACAAATAACAACTTTATGCAGAATTAATGGCAAAAGCAGCTAAAAGTAAGTACCATCAAAGCGTATTTACATACTGAATTTAAACAAAATCAAATAATAATGTGCCTCTTAAATACTGAGGAAGTCCTAGAAAGGCGAGGTCTATGGCGGGAAAAAAATCAAAAACATGTGAAATGAAGAACACAAAATCAACAGTTCAAGGCTAAAGGAGGTTATTGAAGAACGAAGCAGAAACTGTATAAATTTTAACACTAGCTTTAAAAAAATCAGCCTTATTTGAAACTACTTTTTAGAGTTAAAAAAAAAAAAACAGAAGAAAAGGTTAAAGAGGATTCTCCCTCAATTAGTGCCACATAAGCCACCCAGACTCTGTAAATAAACAACTGAATATGGATAATCTCAGTTTGCTTTTTAAACCCAAAAAAGGAATTACTCCCCTCAGTTTTTAGTTTGAGGTACATATATCACCCAGCCGCTGTAAACATAAACATAACCTCCCATAAATGTATGCATAACCTTCTCAACAATATGTAAAATAAGGTGAAAATGCATATTTTCAATCCAAATGTACAAATTTGGCATATTGAACATAAATACACCAATTATTTCTCTCTTCCCTTATTCCTCTTCTTTCCTCCGTCCTCCCAATTAGTGCTACGCAGTAAAGGTGAAAACAGGGGAAGGAGAGGGCAACTCTTATATTATTTTTGTTCAACTTCTCCATGTTTTTAACTTTTTCTTCGTCATATGTTGAAATGGGTCATTTTGGCTGCTGTGTTTTTTAAGGAAAGTAAGGTTAGAACCAATCCTACTTTCGAAGGTGGAATGAGGTGGTTATGCATATACTTTCCAAGGTCAAGACATCCATCACAAACCCAAAGCTAAGAGAGATGATTCATATTTGACCCCACCCCCCAAAAAAAGGGAATAGAAGACTGTTTGCCTGGAAAAACTTCTACCTATAACCAACTACCAGCAAAGAATATCCTCTTCATATTTCAAGTTAAAACTACATAGAAATTTTCAGTTCACAAAATTTAGAAAAAAGGACCAAAAAAGATATGTAAAGAAATTTATTAAAAATTTTAAACGTCTATATTTCAAATTAGGTACTGCATTCAAGAAAGAATGAAACTAGCTAAGCCTCTGTAAAGTATGAAAATAACGTCAGTAAAAGTTTTGGATATTAAAACAAAGAACAGACAGCAAGATAGAGAAACTAACAAAACAAAAAGAAGAGAAACTATCAGCATTTCAGGTTAATTTACCTTGCTGGAGGACACCACTCATTAGCCTATTAGATCCTTGAACATTTAAATTTCCGGAACCACTGTTCGCAGTCAAATTTAGTCTAGAAGCAAGACCAGGCACAGACAATCCTGCACCAGAGCTGATGCTTCTCCCAATGTTGCCTCCAACTATATTTCCAACTGAGTTTGACATCCTTGGACCAGCATTTCCCAAAATTGGGGACATGCCAAGGCCTGGAACAGAGCTTCGATTACCAATTGCTGCAGAGGTTGGCAGAATTCCAGGAATAGAACCCCCAACACCATTAGTGTTACTACTATATCCCGTGTTACCAACAACACTAATACCACCTCTACTTGTCATGCTGGAATGACCATGAGAACTTCCCTGGGATATCTGCAACAGAGATATGCAATGCAATGAAGGTTGAGCCTCTAGAGTTTGTTAGCCTGCTGTGAATAAAGAATGAGAAAAGAGAAGGAAAAAAACAGAAGCAGGAAGATCTCGAAAGCTAATTGTAGTCAATGCTTGAAATGGTTTAAGCTAATAGTAGCATGTCTCTCAAGATCTTCTCTAAAAACTCCATTTCCCAAATCAAATTACAACATTTCAAAATCAAAACTTCTTCCCAATTTTTCAGAAATATTTCTCCAACATCTCACATTAAGTTTAAACCGAGGGAAAGAAACCAAACCGAGAAAGTAACAACAATTACCATCTTAGAGAGAGTTTTTCTATTATTTTTCCATTATTCGCCTGAACAAAAAAGAAATAGAAATAGACAAACCTGTGAAAGGGCTACCGGAATATTATTTGATGCAAAACGACCACTAGAGAGGCTATTTCCAGATTGCTGGACACCGCTTGAAGGGACATTATTTATTGTGGTGTTTCTTGAACCAAGTGTACCCGACATGTTAGGAACATTAAAACTCCCATGCATGTTATGAAGGCCCTGAATATTTCCTGCGACAAAGAAGTTTGCTAGTACATTTGCTTCAAAATCAGAAAGTAAGAACAATACAGAAAACAACTCACCAGAGTGATGATAAAGAGGGGAAGCTGCACCAGATTGAGGAGAGAAAGATGAAGGAAATGAGCGTCCGGTGTTGTCAGGAAGATTTGACGCTGACCCGTTTAGAGATGACTACAATTAAATCAAAAATAATTAAGCATGAACCACAAAACATTATAGCAGTTCAGCAACACCCATTTCATGCATCAATGAGCCATCTAAAACGGATGCAAACAAGAATATCTAGTTTATCAGTCAAAAAGAACAAGTCATACATATAACAAGAGGTCTATGAAGCTTTGAAGTTTCACTATGCGACCACACAGTCGAAAGGTCAAACTTTGACCAATGTTCAATAAGAGGTTGGAGTTCTCTGCTATGTTACGCGGACTCTACAAAACGCTGCCGCACCCGTGTCGGATCGTCCAAAAAAATGCATTAATTTTGGAGAATCCAACACACACCCAGCAACATTTTTAAAGACTCCGAGCAACATAGGTTCTCAGTACTCATCTGGCACAACATGTTGATTCTTTGTGGCAGTGGCGTACACAGGACTTTTCGTAAGCGGTGTCACCATTTTATATGGGAACAATACACAAATCTCTATATTAAAGAAAGAGAAAAGGTATAACTCAAATTATATGAATAAAGCACAACTCAATCATATTACAACTCTTCTTCAAAAAAATTTTATTTTTTGAATTGTATTCAAAATAACCTCACTAGAAATATACTAAATGTACTTTCTCTTCTATAAAAGCCACCAAACAATCACTCAAAAACTCATAATTAATTTGCATAATCGTTCTTAATCGGTATCATCACCAAGGAGAAAATGAAGGAAAAAAACAAAAAATTAGCAGACCAACTTATGGAAGCAGCAACATCCTTTAGAACTCGAAGCTTTTAAATAATTTTTTGTCGCCGGAACAGATGTATTTGGTTCTTGACCCATTGGTTTCTTTTGTTTAACACTTTCAGATCAATGGTTCAAGCCCAGCTGGAAAGTATTTTATTTATATTATCAAAAATTTAAAACAGAAAACGCTGCTTATTTATATTGTCAAAATTTTAAAACAGAAAACGCTGCTTATTTATATTGTCAAAATTTTAAAATAGAAAACGTTGCCACGGAGCTTCGAACCCATGGTATATCCTAGAAAACTGGGGCGCTTGACCAAACGAGCTACTTACCTGATTATGTCAAACGGGGTCACTTCAGTCAATTTATACATGTTTTAGCTTCTGCATTTTAATTATTATAAGTATTTAGTAAAAATTTTCGACAAAGCGGTGTCACGTGACACCTCTTCACCCAAGGTAAATCCGCCCCTGCCTTGTAGGGTTTAGGGTTTAGGGTTTCCAGAAAAACAAGATCCATGTATACTTTAAGCAAAGTGTTACAGGAAGTGCATTACAGAGAGATATCATAAAAAATAAAATGCCAGGGGATCCATCAAAATCAGATCTCATGTTTTGACAGCACATAGCCAAAAAAACACATTTTGGAAGTTCCAATGACTAGCTCAGCACCTCAGCCTATTCTAGAAAATAAATTCTGAGTAGTTGTTACTTAGCAATTTCCTTTATTATATGTTCAGAAGCCCAACATTGATGTTCACCCTTCATATCTCTAAGGACTTCATAAGAGCAGTCAGAATGACATAGACAACGTGAACACCAAACCAACAAAAACATTCAGATGCCACAAAGATTAAGGCGACATGCTTCATTTCTGGTGAAACTAGGGGAACATAGCATAATACTTCGTATTTCCCTTTACAAAACAGTAAATCAGTTTAACTCCATAAAGATAATACTTACAATCTGCATTTTCAAACAGCACTTCGTTCTACACCAAAGTTTCCCTCATAAAATTTGTTCTAGATGAAAAAATTAATACTTAGTGTCTATCCTCCACAAATAGGGCTAAATATGGAAACTAAATGAATTCTAGAAAGATATCAATACTTTGGTCAAAAAGAAACGAGAGGAAACTAGCACGCCACTTGTATTCATTACCAAATAGCTAACGTCAGTTTACCTCCTTAATAATACTAGTAATCTTCATTCTATATCAAAGTTCCCGTCATAATTTATAGAAGGCCAACTCGATACAGTAAGCTCCTGCTATGAGCGGGATCGGGAGAAGGGACAGATCACTTTGGATCTATTGCATTCTAACAAAATTGTGATTTCTTCAAAAAATTATGTTGGATTAAAAAAAATTTGCTCCCCAAAGAAGATTAGATGAGATAACTAAACCACATCCTAAGAAGATATGAATACCTTGGTTCAAAGGATCCCGAGTGACGGCCAGATCTTTACTGATGTTTATTGGGGGTGACCTAAATGGACATATGGGTAGATATAGTGACAGATCAAACCTAATATATTGGACTATGATTATCGTGCTAGGAATGAAGAAGGAAACACTATTTCAAAGTTTGTATCACCTTGTGATTTAGCTTTAGCTACTCCTATTGTAAAAAAGGAAATCACATGGAAAAATATTTGTGTGAGGTAACCATAACCAAATTAATTCCATCATTATCAGAAAGAAATGACATGGTCAAATTTAAGGACCGCATTGATATCCCAGAAGAAGTTTTAACAGCCCAACACAAACTAATTTACCTGGATGTGAAGCAAAAGAGTGAGCGAAAAAGAAAACTGAGAAGAACGGCATGCAACCGAAAATTCAATAGTGGACACTTAAAAGCACAAACCAAGTAGCATTTATGGACAAACAATAGAGGGAGGGAGTATGGGACTTAAAAGCTAATGAATTATAAGGAAATGTCAAGTTGAATTGAGAGAGTAACAAGTGAAGTTCTAGGTGTGTAAAGGCCTACGACCATGACTAGAGATCTTTGTGATAGAATGAGGAAATAAAGAACTATTAAAGCGGGACTACGGGAAGTTAACAACAGCACAAGAATCCTTTGAAGAATGTAAGGAAGTTAACAAAGAGGCTAATAAGGCTATTAGCAAAGCTTGAGGTAAACACATATACAGCTTGTACCACAGCTCAGACACAAAAAAGGGGAGAGAGAAATGTATAAGCTAGCATGATCGAGAGAAAGGATAAAAACCTGACCTAGGTTAAATGTATGTATTAATATAATTCCCAACAAGTGTTGATAGGAGATGGCATCTTCTGATCAATTGCTCAACATAAATTAGGAGGATTAACTTTAAAGTATTACCTCGACTAATTCAGAATTAACGCATAATTATAGTTTTTGTAAAAGAGAATGGTGTAGCACTGGCAACAATATCACCATTAAGCAACGAACATAGAGTGCAAGTTAACCAACTTAATAAACAAAATAAAACTTGCATAGACAAGTAAAAATCTTAACAAAACAAACGAAATAAAATTGATATGACATATAAGATTTTCACCCTCGCAGTGACAAGCAAATAGTTTTGCAAATCCAAGAGATAAGGCGGATAGACATGCTCAAATATGTTCTTCCAAACAGAGGAAAGTTTTAAAAAATCCAACAGAAAGCAGCAAATACAAGATCAGAACCCGAGTATCAAAAAGCTAATGAACATTATATAGAAAGATGAATACATTGAGTAACCCTGACATTGCAGAAATGTCAAGAGGTCATGCAGAAAAATTTCCTTGGCATACAGCTGCTTCCCTTTTCCTTTTCTTCAGAAATGTTTCGGGAGAATAATTTTGAAGCCTTCCCAATGTGTAATTACCTATTATCTGTAAAGGAATATGATTGAATAGACAATCGAAAGATATTATTAGTCGTTATGGTCAAAATGATCGAAAGAATACAACATCATCACGTATTAAATGCAAAAATAGGAAAAAGAAAAACCAAAACCTTGAAATATGGTGAGACATCCACCAAGCACATAGATACATACTCTTAAACATGCAGATAATAGAACACACAATGTTCACTAGTGGTAGCAAATCCCAGATTGGGTTGCATTTGGGCGAGTTGAAAATGGTTGAACAAAAATGGATCATAACCTAATCAGCGCATATTTAAAGCGGGTCAAAGCCGATTGGGTGATTAACAGTTTGCCCCAAAACGGTTTGACCAATTTTATATAGGCGTATGAGGAAAAAAATCTGTTCGCATTTTATACGTTAATTTACAATAAATAGTTAAAATGGAACTGATTTTCTGAATTACTCACACATTCTATTGGATTTCCATCACAACATTGGTTGGCTCAAACTCTTTCAATGCGCAAGAATTTTTACTAGCCATCTTGAAGATCCTTCTATTCCAAAAAAGAGATATGAGCAGTGGATCATCGTCTTTACCCTAAAGTAGTTCATCGTTATAGTAAAAATCTACAGCAATCAATAAACCAAACACGAGCTCAATTTCACTAATTTCTAGCAAAGAGAAAGAGAAATTAAGCAAATAAGGGAAGTCATTTAGAAAGGTACAACTCACTAACATTTAAAACATTGACTAGGGAAGATTATTTCCATTTCTGTTGGTTTATGTATAAAAGGAAAAGTCGTATATTTTGGTAATGACATGCAAATAGAATTATGAGTAATGTAAAAAAGATACAGTTGATATAAATTAAATTTCTCAGATTTTTAATTCTTCACAATCTTTTTTGTCATGCGACAAAGCATAATTACATATTCTACTACACAATTAGGTGCATCCAGTAGGTACCAAAATTACTCTCTTTCCTTCTTTTTTATCAGACTGAATATTGGGATCAATGCATATACTCAAGTAGTATCCACCATTAATTTTGTGCATTAATCTTTGGCAGAACTCTACTCTATTTATTTGAAATGAAGAACTTATCCCTGTATAAGGCAATAATAGAAAGTCAGTTAAGATACTTTAACACGTCAACTGAAATGGCGAGGTCTCAATTTCACCCTCAAAGAAGACCAAAGTTTGGCACTAGCAATTAACTCCAGGCTTCAGGACACTCTGCTTTATAATTCTACGTACTTCATCTTTGGCTTCATCAGACAATGTCCCAAAGAGTGTGAGCGTAACATGTGAAAGATTTTTTAGTGAGAACTTGACCTGTTTTCAATCCATTTCTAACCTGTATTCAACCCATTTTATTACGGGTAGAATATTGGTTAAACCCATATTACACATATTTTAAATGGGCGAGTTGGATAAGAGTTTATTACGGCGGATAGAGCAAGTCAACCAATTTGCGTATGAAGGATTTTGTTCTTCGGCTCCAACAAGAGAAACTCTACTGTATTAATTCAAAACGAAGAAATTGTCCTTGTCTAATGGAATAACAGAAAGTCACTTGAAATACTTGAACACGTCAACGAGGTGTCAATTTCAGCCTCAAACGTAAATTTGGCACTGGCAATAGAACTCCATAGGTTCAGGTGGTTTCCCCAGTACAATCTATTCTATACGTCTATATACTTCATTTTGACTTTATTAGTCAATATCCAAAAGCATTGTGAACTTAACAAGTAGAGGTAAGGTCTGCGTACAATTCTACCTTCCCCATACTCCACTTTGTGGGATTACACCGGGTCTTTTGTTGTTGTTGTTGTTGTGAACTTAACAGGTGAATGGTTTCTTGGTGTGCACTTGACCAGTTTTCAAATCATTTTTAACCCAATTTGGACCTTTTTATTACGCGTTGAATACGGGATGACCAATATTTTAAATGGCCGAGTTGGATACGGCTTTACTACGGATCTGTAGGGTAGGTCAAACAATTTTGGGTTAAAATTGCCAGCACTAGGTCCACGAAGAATTTGAAAAAGTTACCATCATCCTCCATAATGCAATGCTAGAATTTCGAAACTCACATGAAGTATTTGCATAGCTCGTGTTATTTTTTATGACGGCGGTGTCCGGACCAATTGTGTGCACTTCGATTATTCCACTGATGCCTGCTGCGTCCCACCAGTTGCAATCCCTGCCCACCAAGGCTTAGACAAATTGGAAGATATCACCTGAGAGCTGAGACCTTATGGTTCTCCTCCCACTTCATTGACCACTTCGGCCCAGGTCACACCCTTGGGTGCTATTTCGTGTTCATTAGCATCATGGAACAATCGAATAGGTGACTTTTACTCTCCTTATTTTTGTAACTAAATCTTTATATTAATTTTACTAGGTAAAAAAGAAATAGCTTCATCTCATTTGCTTCAATTACATAAAAACAACAAGATATATCCACATCAATCAAAAGAATCTTAAATACACTTGTTCCACACTTATTTGCCAGAATGTAAATTGAAAAAGAAAAAGGAAAAATCATGCAAACAAGTAAAACTCTAAATACAAGTTACTAACAAGCCCAAACCCTAACATTTTTCCATACCAAAAAGCGATATACAAATCGACAGCTGTAAATATATGTAAAAAATACAATGGTAAATTGATATGCATAGAGAGCGAGAAATGGTGTTAAGGAGAAAAGAACTATTACCGCAGATCTGTGAGGAGATTGTAGTGGGTCTACTGATCTTTGATGGTGACGAGAGTAGAGAGATGAAGATCGAAAAAGAAAATGAAAAGGGGGCCGCTAAGAGATTTTAAACCCAAACTCCAAAAGCCCAAAGAGTCATTGCTTGCCCCGAACTCGGAGTCTCATCACTGTGGCGATTGGGAAGGAGACGCGTCTCACTGACTGACGTATCTCTCTTGTCCAATGTGATAAATACAAATAATCAAAGCCTTTTTTTTTCTTCTTTTTATTCTTTTAACATAATGGAAAAAATGGATACATTGAGCATCTAAGTTGCAATTAAATTCGTTTGCAATTTGAATCGTGATGATGTGAGTTCAATCCTAATCGGCATTTTATCCACATACTATTTTTTTCAAAGAACCTTGACATAAGATTTATTTTTTTATTCACCACTAAAATAAAAATACAATATATAATATTACAAATTACAATAATCTATATTCAAATTTACACAATACAATGTATAGATAGATTTAGTACAAGGTAATATTTCATAATGAACAACCAATAACTGATCGCAAATGAAACTTTTAATTAAAGATGTCAAAACTCTAAATTAAAGCACGTAAACATGTGCCAACATCCAGATAAAATAATATTAAATGATTGAAATAAAAATGACTAGATTGTTCAAGCAAGTTTGTAGATGTGAATGGCCAGAAGTAGGAAGATAGTGGCTATCTAAGTTGGCAAATGTGGGAGGTTAATTAAGAGTTGGACCATAAATTAGTAATTCGACTATAAATAAGTTAAGTTATTTTTAAAAGAGAACAACAAAATTCATACAAAAAGAAAAAACTTAAAATGCTAAAGCAACTATTTTGCCTCCCTTTAATATCCTAACTCACGTTTGTTGTTTTACTTGAAACATTCTGAAAAGGACGCTTTTCTTTTTATTTTGTTTCACAATAGCTAATTGGTTGGATTTAATTCAAATATAAGCATTTTGTGTTTGAGTATATATATATATATATATATATATATATATATATATATATATACACACACACATTTATGGAAATCTAATATATCAAATTTCTCATAATTTTAATTATCATTTTTGAAAGTTATACAATCTATATATGTTACTTTCTATCCTATCCCTCTTTAAAATGCACGATTATCAATATCTTCAAAAATGAATGAAAACCAATTAAACTGAAATCGGCTATTTATTAGTCATTTTTTAAATAAAATAGCAAAAATCAAATGTGATGAAATATGTTTAACATTGTCAATATTGGTTTTGAATGATCAAAGTGTTAAGTATTGGGAATTGGTTGATTTTTGTTTCATAATGAAGAGATATATGTTTTAACATGCTCTAATCAATTTAATTCATATTAAATTATCGTGTTTTCTTTTAGCAACCCAACATATCAGAAACAAGAATTAAAAGTCATTGGTTGAAAATTTTACCTTGAACACCTACATTGCATGCTGCGAGTTTTTATATTAATCTTTTGCTTCGGACTGCAATTCCATACATTAAAATGTAGTTTTTCACTCAAGATTTATATTTTTAATAAAGTAAATAAATAAATAAATAAATAAACAAACAAACAGAATAGAATACATTAATAACATCACAACAATTCAAAAATTGGCTTGTACGAAGAATATATGGCGAGACTGTTTCTATATTTCTACTTTCCACATAGACTTGAAGTCATTAATGAATGATGATCTTCGATATTGAAAACTAACACAAATTAGAAAATATTTGTACTCACTAAATGAAATTATTCTTTTAGTTCAGTAAACTAGAAAGGGAAATTAGAGATTTCCTTTTCCTAGATGATAATCTTATATAGTGTCTAAGTTTTTAAGTTGTTTAAGGTGACATCACAAATATGGAGTATTTCATTTTATTTTTTTTCAAAATTTCACAAATAGAAATGTGAGATTTTAGATAGTGTAGTGATAACTTTCTTGCAGTTATATAGTGGCAAAAAATATACAAAAGCAACAAAGAGTCAGCATCAATCTAATTGGTGATTTATCTTCTTTTCACACCAAACAGTTGCAATAACCAAATATTATTCGGTTTGACATTTGGGTATTGGAAAGCTAAGGAAATGAACTTCTACATGGATTCCTTTTTCTTTTATGGTAAAGAACATGGATTTGTTTTTGGGTAGGAAGTTTTTTTTTTTTCTCGTCTCGTTGAATATATATAAAACATTGCTAACTAACAAATGAAAGCAAAGAATTGAAGACGCATAAATAAGAGGGCGGAGCTAGTGAGGAATATACTTACGATCAATAAGGCTCTCATGGCCTAGGTTGGTGACCTCTCTTACGTTTAGGTGTTACGATTCAAAATTCAACTAATGGTGATGACATCTAATTCAACCCGCTAGGTAAGTCAATTAACAACTATCCAATTCCAATAAAATTTAATAAGACAATTAAGTAAAGAAAATATCTGCATCTTATACATTTCCCAAAGACTGGTAGTACAAATCATGAGCTTCTAAGGTTTAGAGTTCACAAAGCTAGTATGAAATAAAGTACATCATCTGTTTGAAATATACATAAACAGATTAAAATTCTAAATCTACTAAGATCAAGAAGCAGCTATGACCGGAACGCAGGTACATCTTCAAATCCAGCTCACGCTGTGCACAATAACATCAGCATCCAATATCTGCACGCAAGGTGCAGAAATGTAGTATGAGTACAACCATCCCCATGTACTTAGTAAGTAACAAACTTAACCATAGGTTGAAAGTAGTAACGAGCTAGGACAAGGGTCCGAGTCCAACTCCAATAACCAGCAACACACTACTAGAAAACAGCAAAAAAGCGACCAAAATTTAGCGACCAACGTTGGTCTGTCCGAAAGAGCGACCAACATTGGTCGCAAAACTGGTAAAAAAATAAAAAATAAACTTAAATAAATTAGCGACCAGAGATGGTCGCTAGTTGGTCGCAATATTCGTCTACTTGTTGACCGGACTGGTCAGACCAATTTGGTCAAAGAAATTTCACAATTTGCGACCAACGTTGGTCGCCAAAGTGGACCCACGTTTAAATTTTGCGACCAACGTTGGTCGCCTAAGAAGGGGTAACATTTGGGCAAGATTAGCGACCAACGTTGGTCGCTTATATGGAAAATATAAATATATCAGATTTGCAATTAGCGACCAACGTTGGTCGCAAATTTTAAAGTATATATATTTGCGACCAACGTTGGTCGCTTAATAAGGGGTAAATTTTGGACGAGATTAGCGACCAATATTGGTCGCTTATATGAAAAATATAAATAAATCAGATTTCCATTTAGCGACCAACGTTGGTCGCTAATGTTAAAGTATATATATTAGCGACGACATTTGGTCGCTTTTCAATACTAAGCTAAAATTAAACTCATTTTTGTATTTGCTACATGTCTAAATAATATAAATGTAAGCCGTTAACGCTTTTGTAATACAAGGGATTAATATGCAGTTAAGTTGTACTACGGAGCGTGCGTGCGTATCCATATATATATATATATAAGAACATGAAGCGCTCGGAACACAGGGACGGGTTCTTTTAGGTATTGATACACTTGTAACGATGAATCACCGTTGTAGGATAATATAGATATAACTTGATATATAATATATAGTGTATTATATAATACACTATACAATACACTTAGTATATGCAATACACTTAGTATATATATACTATATTATATTATACTATATATATATCGAATATAACTTTAATATTTATATATACCTTGATATATAATACACTATTCAATACACTTAGTATATGCAATACACTTTTATATATATACTATACTATATTATACTATAGAATATACCTTGATATATAATACACTATACTATATAATACACTATACAAAATACTTAATATATATTGTATATATATATATATATAAGCTATATTCGATATAATTTTAGCTAATGCACTAATACTTAGTGCATAGTATAGTATAGTATATATATACTAAGTGTATTGCATATACTTAGGACAGCTTACATTTATATATAGTATATTATTTTGACATGTATTACAAAAGCGTTAACGGCTTACCTATATATATATATATATATCGAATATAGTTCAAAATAAATAAATTAATATATAATATAGTATATGTATATATATAAATAAATATTTTTATATATACATATACTATAATAGATATTGACTTATTTATAT
>MCJB01048805.1:8422-33832 GCA_002018475.1 Nicotiana obtusifolia
ATATATATATATATATATATATAGATAGATATATGCAATCTATATTAGTATATGCATATATAGTTTACAAGAAATTTCCCTAGATTAAAAATAAAAAATTATCCGAAACCGTTCGGCCCATTTAGCTCGGGACCATGTGGGCTTAGGCCCGTAGCGGGCCGGTCCCATACATATAGCCCGCCAGGCCCGGGACCGTTTGGCCCAGGCCCGCCAGGCTCGTTTGGCCCAGGCCCGACCCAGATGACAGCCTTATCGACAAGTACACGCTTTACCCTAGTTTTGTGTACAAGCATCGATATTACTAAGGCGTCGTTATGGGGTTGTATGACTCCTTTTGCATCCTTTTCGCTGAAGCACAAAGCTCCCTCCATCGCATAATCCTGAGTGCGCTTTTCTCGGGTGATAGATATTTTGGTGCGTTTTAATACCGGGCCTTGGAGCGTATCTACCCACCGATTATCATATTGATCGTGTGCTGAGGCTCCTCCTGGTTTGCTGGCTTATTCCTTTTGCCGTAATGGTTTTTGGCTCGGTTGCTCAAAAACTCTCGAAGGTGCCCATTTTCGAGCAACCGTGCCACCTCTTCCCTTAATTGTCGACAGTCTTCTGTCTTATGCCCATGTGTGCCATGGTACTTACATATCAAGCTGGGGTCTCTCTTAGCTGGATCTGATTGCAATGGTCGAGGCCATTTGGTATCTTTAATGCGACCGATGGCCGATACGAGAGTCGCCGAATCGACGTTGAAGTTATATTCGGACAACCGTGGTGCTCCTTGGTGACCAGCGGTTTTCTCGAAGTTATTTCTTGCCAATGGTCCTCGGGTCCTTCGATTAGGGTCGTTCCTCCTTTCCTGTCTTGGATAACCCTGCCTTCCCGGAATGGCCCTTCGGTCTCCAGGATACGGTCGATGCCTATCTCTGTTCGATCTTGCCTCTCGGTAAATATCTCTTTGAGTCCTATCGTGAGTTCTGATGGGGTAAGTGGATCCCGAGGGGCCCCCAAGCTGATCGTCTTCGACCCTAATCTTCGATTGATATTGGTTGTGTATATCTGCCCACGTAGCAGCCGGATATTCAATCAAGCTTTGCTTAAGCATGAAGGCTTGTACGGCCCAATCATCAGTGACCGGTGGTAGGTCCATCCGTTCCATCTGAAAGTGAGACACAAATTCCCTCAGCATCTTGTTGTCTCTTTGCCTAACTTTGAATAAGTCCGATTTTCGTGTCTCGACTTTAATGGCACCCGCATGAGCTTTCACGAAGGTGTCCGCAAGCATGGCAAAATAATCGATGGAATTCGGGGGCAAGTTGTGATACCAAGTCATTGCTCCCTTTGACAAGGTCTCCCCGAATTTCTTTAAGAGAACGGACTCAATCTCGTCATCTTCGAGATCATTTCCCTTTATGGCGCATGTGTATGCCGTTACGTGCTCATTCGGGTCACATGTTCCGTTGTACTTGGGATTTCTGGCATGCGGAACCTTTTTGGTATAGGTTTTGGGGCAGCACTTGATAAGAAAGGCTTTTGCACGAATTTCTTCGAATCTAACCCTTTCAACACCGGGGGTGCTCGTGGAATCTGATCCACCCTCGAATTATACGTTTCTACTTTTTTGTCATTGGCTTCAATCTTCTTCTCGCCCGACTCGACTCGCTAGGTCAGTTCTTCAAGCATCTTCATAATCCCGGGATTTGCCCCCGATCCGCTTTCGTCCGGTTGTGCCGTGACCGGTTCGTTTTCAGGGATGACTCCTCGAGAAGAGCCAGCTTCAACCCTATTTGAAACCTGATTGCGACTTTGTAGCTGAGCGATGGCCATTTGCTGGGCTTGTAACATATCAAATATCATTTTGAGACTAATCCCGTCTCCTTCGTCGTTTTGAGTTCTTGAGCGGTGTTCTCTTCGAACACTGTTCAACAGGCCAGAAGTCTGATCCACATCGATCGCCATTTGAGAATTGGCGTCGACTGTAATTTCATTACCGGGCATCACATTGTTGTTTTCGCCCTGGTGGTCGAACTCGCCATTGACGAACTGAGGCATGATTGTGAGTGCGACATGATTGCGTTATAACCTGAAACCAAAAGATTCTGCAAAGAATAAGGTAAAATAGTGTGTATGATAGAAAATTGTATCAAACGTTCACTATTATCCTTAGCCCCACGGTGGGCGCCAAATTGTTTACCCTTGATTACGAGTAACAATTAAATTTATGCGTGGTTTTAAGGATACGTGACTTGGCCTGATACAATTAAAGAATGGATGATAATTAAAGGCTAAATTCAATAAGTAAGAGAGTGAGCAAACCACCGATGTTGATTAATTCAGCTGTGGTGGAATCTTCTAAGATGAACGAAAATAAAATTAGCATTGATGAAGAAAATAGTTAAAATATGCTAAACTTTGTATATTGATTGTATCTTCTCTCTCCTTTTATAGTAGGGATGCCTCTTTATATAGGAAGGGAAAAAGAATTCTATACAAGGTAAAAGACTTATTTACAGGGTAAAAAATCCCTAAAATTATTGGGTTCAACGTCTTTGCTGATTTTGGGCCGTGATTCCCACCGAGATGTTTACATGTCACAAGATTTTCGGCCCTTCCGTTATGTAAATCTGATACTTTTACCATAAGACGTTTTACCTGGACCGGTCTCGATAATCCCATCTCGAATGCCTTGGCTTCGAGCTTCGTTCTAATGATGTCCAACCTCGGACTCCCCTTCTCGATGTGCCAGTCCGGACTTACAGGAGGGCGACCTCAATCAACGTCGATCTTCAAAATCCAAAACCGGTGCTCCCTATGCAATCGATCGTATTCGACCCCATACACCAGTATAATCTTACGCATGGGGTCTGGAGAGGATAGTGTGTACACACACCTTACTCCTACCCCAGGGGTAGAGAGGCTGTTTGCCGAAAGATCCTCGGCACAAGGAGATGAAAAAGAGGCAATGAAACAGTAACAAACACATACATCAAGAAGACAGTGCCAACAACTTAAGAATCAGAAAAATAAATGGAAAAGGAAGTATCAATTATCAGAACAATGGAAAGGTATTAGGCAATCGAAGCAGAAAACAGTACAAACACAACAAGTACCACTAACAAACTAAAGCAAGACACTACAAACTAACCTAACACCCTCAACGGGGAAGAAAAACGCTCAATTACTTACTAAGCTACGACCCTAATGCTCACCCTCCAAACTTTCTTATCTAAGATCATGTTCTCGGTGAGCTAGAGTCATGCCATGTCCTGTCTGATCACCTCTCCCTAATATTTCGTAGGCCGTCCTCTACCTCTTCTCATACCTGACAAGGCCAACCGCTCGCACCTCCTAACCGGGGCGTCAAGGCTTCTCCTCCGCACGTGCAAGAACCATCTAAGCCTCGTACATCTACCTCAACATCCTCATTTTTGCTTCTTTCATCTTCTAGATATGAGAATTCTTGACTTGCCAACACTCTGCCCCATACAACATAGTCGGTCTAATCACCGCTCTATAAAACTTGCCTTTAAGTTCCGGTGACACCTTTTTGTCACACAAGACGCTGATGACTAACATAATATAAATATTAAAAAAAATTAACATGAACATAATTCTAATAAGGAAATGGTTTATATATAAGGTAAAATTGTGATGGATTATATATATAAGGTAAAACTGTGATGGTCTTAAGTCCTAATCATAGGATTTCCTACACAAATCAAATAAAAAAAGATTTATTAACCATAATTTTAGTTAACTTTAATCTCCTAAATATTTAAAATTAATTGAATGACTATTTTGTTTAGTGTGAACTCTATTTTAAAAGGGTAAAAAAAGACGAACGCATTTCACGAAGAACTTCATGGTTTTAATATAATATAAATATAGATACAGAGATATATAGATTTTTGGGACAAGATTGTTGGATTAATACAATATTTTTCAGAAGTGTACTAAATTACTAAAATGATAGTCTGATATGGTCTTTTTTTCATCTTTTATGGTCCTAGAAATTCTAAGTAAAAAGTCTTTAAAAAGAAAGAACAAACAAGAAGAAGGATCATGGTGGATCTTTTGAAAAAAAAAAAAAGAACAAGAAGGATTAACAAGTATTGTACTAGTACTTAATTCTTACCCTAGATTTTAACCTTATATTTTGCTTAGGAATCACGTCAAATCAAACTTTAAATCCCAAAAAACTAAAGACAGGAGCTGCTTAAGACCTAATTAGGAAGCCAGCCAAAACTGGTTTATTTTTATAGTGATTTTTTTATATTTTAAATATGTGATGCATTTTGACTAAACACAAACTTTTTTAAAAATAAATAAAATTAAGTTCAAAACATTTATTTAATTATAGATTATTTCATTATAAAATTACAATTAAATTATTTTAAATATATAACGATAACATTATTTTTCAAGACGGATTAAAAAAAGGTACATGACATAAATTGATTAGGCAGTATATGAAACTATTGCTAATGGCGCGTGACAGCTATATTCCCCTCGAAACATGAAACCATGTTTGCCACATAAATATGAGGCTGGAGCCCAGTATAAATGATGAACAATAAATCTTTCTTAGAAGCAGAATAAAGTCTTTTGGTTCAATTGATCTTAAGCGGTGCAGTTCTTGGTAAAGCCACCATCTTTACACTTCTGCTGGTATCAACTGTTCTCTGTTAATCTGCAAGTTCGATTTCTTTAAGCTTTCGCTCTTATGTATGTATATCTATACTCCTATCTCTGCTATGAAGGTTTGATCTGTGAATTAAATAAATATGGGAAAATAGGCCTTTTTAGTAAAAGGATTCTTGAATTTATGAGTTTTGCTTATATTCAAGGTTTTGTTTTTGATGCTTTTGCAATTCTAAGCTACGAGGTGTTGTAAAAAGTAGTGGCTCTATCTAAAAAGTGAGCAAAGGTATTGGACTTGTGCATATTTCATGTGTCTGAATTTTGTGATATTTTATGGTTGTTAATTCAAAGATTATGCGTTTGATTAGGTTTCTGATTCACCCCTTTTTATGAATGAAACCAGGGGCCAGGGCAGGTGTATTGTAATGGTGTACATACTTGTGTGTTCATTTCTCAGTATTTGTTGGTTTACTTAAGCAGCTCTGAGAGAAAATTGGATATTAGAGGAAGGTGTTTTTGGTTCTTGACATTGTTTATAGAAACAAACATGCAAAGAGTAAGGGTATCATCACATCAAGCTCCAGTCCACAAGCTGGGGGACTCACAAATGACATTATCCCCAAAGTTTAGGTTAGCTGCAAAGCAATCTGATTTACTTGATCCGTCTCTTGAGTTAGAATTATGGCAAAGGGGAGAAACCCTAATTCCTGGACTTCCAGATGATGTTGCTCTCAATTGCCTCCTTAGGATACCAGTTGATAACCATATGACCTGCAGGGTAGTCTGTAAGCGTTGGTATTCGCTTTTTGGCACTAAAGATCGATTCTTTTGTCGAAGGAAGGAGCTTGGATTTCATGATCCTTGGTTTTTTGTATTTGCCTTCCATAAAAGTACTGGCAAAATTCAGTGGAATGTCTTTGATCTAAACAACTTTGCTTGGCACACTATCCCTGCTATGCCATGCAAGGAAAAGGTTTGCCCCGATGGATTCGGTTGTATTGCCTTTCCCCATGAGGGTGTTCTCTATGTTTGTGGTGGAGTAGCTTCTGATGTGGATTGCCCTCTCAATTCGGTGGTGAAATATGAGGTCCAGAAAAACCGTTGGACTGTTATGACGAAGATGATCACTGCCAGGTCCTTTTTTGCTAGTGGAGTTATTGATGGGATGATTTATGTTGTTGGAGGAAACAGCACAGATCTTTTTGAGCTGAACTCTGCTGAAGTCTTGGATCCTAATAGAGGTAGTTGGCGCTCTGTTTCAAATATGGGAACAGAAATGGCTGCCTACGACTCTGCAGTTCTTAATGGAAAGCTTTTGGTAACAGAAGGCTGGTTTTGGCCCTTCTATGTTTTTCCTAGGGGCCAGATTTATGACCCTCAAACGGATAATTGGGAGAACATGGCTTCCGGGCTTCGAGAAGGTTGGACTGGTTCCAGTGTTGTGCTTTATGGGCGTTTGTTTGTTGTTTCAGAACATGAACGAACGAAGCTTAAGGTTTATGACTCGGAAACTGATTCGTGGGATCCTGTTGAAGGACTTCCATTGCCAGAGCAGATATGTAAACCTTTTTCTGTAGATTGCTGTGACAACCGGATTGTTGTTGTAGGTCGAAATCTTCATGTTGCTGTAGGACATATCAAGAGCCTGCAGCAAAAGAACACATCAAGCAAACGCTGCTCGTTTGCTGTTTGCTGGCAAGTGGTAGATGCTCCTGAATCCCTTTCTGACTTTACACCGTCTAGTGCACAGGTTCTATTTGCTTAGCTTTATAGTTTCTATTAACATGCGTGAAATGTCTAGTAGTTTATCTTATGTATTTCCAACAAGGTCCTGTAATTGAATATAATTATCTTTGGGTTTTCCTCAGTTTCTGCTTTATTTAGCTAATAATATATAGTAAATTCTGCTCTCCTCCTCAACCTTTTATGTCCTTCTGTGTCCAAATATGATATAATGTAGTTCTTGATTTATGCTAGTTCACTGAGGGACATAGTCCATTAAACAATGATCTAATTGAACTAGATTGATGAGATTACTGGGTTTTCAAATTGTATTAGTTCATTTGTGGAAATTATAGGTATCTTACTACTGTATAATATCCATCCTGGCGCAAAAAAAATTATTGTTTGGATCCCCCTAGGGAGCACTTCTCTCCTTCAAACCTACATTTTTGTACTGGTCTACCTAATTTATTTTTGAATTGGAACTACTCATCTGGAACCTTCTTTTATGATGTTGTCAACATCCAGTTGAGTGCTTTTCATCATACTTTCGTCATTTTCATCTTACTTCATTTCCAGCTAGTAGTACCTGGTAAATGACCCGACCCAACCCAACCCCTCTTATCTTAAAAGAAAAGAGAGGGTGAAGGAGAAAAAGGGTTGTGTTGCACCCTTATTATTAAAAGAGGGCTTTGTGAAAATGAAGGAAGAATTGATAAAAAGAATTCGAATGGTGATACCCATGTGTAGCATCCACATGTTATACACACTACTATCCTTGTATTTTTCATATTATGATCATGATGTTGTCTTTCCTGTTACAGTAGCACATAAATCAATGACCTTAGGCTTCTCGTGGTGTAGTTTTGGCAATTCGTAATGAATATGTGCAGTGAAAAGATGAATGTTTCTGATGATGTTTCCAGCTCGTGCTTCTTCTCTAGTCTAATTTCTCCTACTATTTTGTAGTTTGTCTGTTCCTACTGGCTAGGATCTAATGTTTTTTTTATAATAAAATCTAAATGGTTGGTGCCAACTATACTTTTTAATTATATTACAATATATACCAACGTGGCCTATGAGATGATGATTCATAATGAATGGACATGAAGATGACACTGGTTGTTACATTAGGTTATAGTTACCCAAGTTTGGTTGGCAGACTGGATTTTCCAGATCTTTGTAAGAATTAAATATACTCAATCATACTACCAGAAGCTATAACTTTAGTACAGTTTGACGGTCCATCTCATTCAAAAGTCAAAGTAATAGGCATGTGTTTAAGGAAAATTTTTTTGGTTTGGTAGTCAACTTTGTTGAATTTCATTTAGTTTGTTAGCCAATTTTATTGAATTTCTTTTGTTTGGTAGCCAACTTTGTTGAATTGTCAACATTGAAGAAAAAGAAGGAAAAGTATATGCACATTGTCAAATATAGTAGGCTTTATAGAGTGAGGCTTCGGCTATAAAATGGGAGCTTCATCTCTCATTTCTATACACCAACAAAGAGAGAAAGAAAGAGCGAGGTTTCACAGATAAGGTATAAGAAAATACTCTGTGACAAAAATAGAGAGTGAACGATATTGTAGTGAGGTGAAAATATCAAAAGAGGATTATTTCTTTTGAGTGTTGTAGTGGTCTTTGGAGTATTTTACTCGAATCTACAAAGTGTAAAATTTTTTGTTATAGTGATATCAGTTGCTCGTAAATCGGGGCCATAGTTTTTTCCGTTATTCAAAAGGATTTTCCACATAAAAATCTTGGTGTCGTTTGCACTTTTATATTCTTGTTAATTACTGTATCTCGGTGCTACTTTATTATTCCGCTTTTATTATTATGAATATTGTATTTGTAGGGGGTTTATTCCCAACACAGTTTGCTCTGGTAATGCTGTTAAAGAGTGCTGGCTTTGGAAGGGGAAAAAGTTATTCGCTTCTTTGGTCCACAATCATGCTTTTGTTTGTTTGGGGGATTCCTTAGTATCTGAAAATAATGTAAAAATAAAGAAAGGAAAACGTTTTCTCATAAAAACACATACTTGAAACATAAGGTTCAACGAGATGGGATTCAGCCTTTGGGCTAAGTTCAGAGCTCGCTCTCAAAATCTCTTCTTTAATCATTTTTTTTCGGAGCAAGGTATAAATCAAATAAAAAAAAAGTGAATTCAAATTCGGATCTTGTGCCACCTTTTCTCCTTGATTTTGAGATTGTTCTGCGCTCTTGCTCTTCAAAGTAAATCGGCATTCTTTAACGAATTGCGCCAAGGGGTTTTGATTTTGCTGGAAGGACAAATTTCGTAGTTGCCAAAATTTTTGTTTCCGTATATGGATAAGTGTTCAGTATACAGTGTAGTAACATTTTCTATATCAATCACATTGGCTATGTTGTTTATTTCAAGGACCCGTCTTAGTTTTGATAGTTTGGATGTCCTTTATGTGCTACATTCTAAACGTATTTACCTTTCTCAGAGAGGTTATCACTTCATTACATTATTATATACTCCCTTTGGTCTGATTTTTCTTTTAATTTAATTTTGATCCAAAATAAGTGACCTTTTATATAAACAAGAGGGAATTAATTTTGTTTTTTCAAATTTTGTCTTTATTTACATATCCCAATATGTCAAGTTAATAATATGCAAATTTTAATTATCGGTAATTTAGTCAAAATACTAAAGGCCAAAATATCACTTATTATGGACCGGAAGGAGTACAATTTATCATTTATATACGAAATATTCCCTATGTTCACTTTTAGTTGTTCACTATTGATTTTGTACTCCTTTTAAGAAAAAATAAATGAAGTATGTATTTTATAATTTTACCTATAATAATAATAATAGTATTTTTAAAAGTCTTGAGAAATGATTTGGAAAATGAGTAGTAAATGATAAGGGTAGAATAAAAAAAAAGAAGAAAATTGTTTTTCTCTTATTTAATATAGCGAACAAGCAAAAGTTAAAATATATATTTAGTATAGTGGACAAATAAAAACAAACGAAAAAAGTAATATATTATACTCTAATTCTACTCATTTTAGGCTTCATTCCCCTTCTCTTTTTCTCAGGCCTTTCTGCCGATACGTGTTGAATCGGCAGGAATTTAATTTCGTCACATATTTTCTCTATGGTAAAACTAGCCTTAGCCTCTATTTGGCTTATTTACGCATTAATTAATGATTTATTGATGAAAAGTTCTCCTCATTGTCTGAACAAAGCAGCCATGAATTGTGATTGTTAATCAATTTATATGATAGTTCAGTCTTCAAAGGAGGTCTATCGGCTAGATAATTAAACAACACATGAGGATTTGCACTCTGCAACATTGTAATTTACCACGTCATTAAGCTTAGCCAGTTGTATCGAATCAAAGGCTTCTATATCGGTCAAAATCCATCTTTAATTTAAATGGTATTAATAAAACTTTCTTGGGATTTCACACGTTAAAGTAATCTAATTATTAGCTAAGGCCGCGGTCAAAGAGTCAACAAAGTCTGAAGTCGAGGAGTTGTCATCAAGATTGAGGTCGAGCACCTTTAACAAAGCTGTAATTGCTTGTTTCCAGATAGAACACAAGAGAATATTCTCTCCCACTTATACTACTAGGATTTTCAGGAACATGTCCTCAATAAAATAGAGAGAGACAATGAGAGAGGACATGTGATATTCAGTTGTAAAAAAGACACTTTGACTTGAGGAAGAGAATCAGATCTTATTGATCAGATACAAACATCACATTTTCAGTGAGATTCTTGTCTATACTTTTCCACTAGATCGAGAATAACTCAAAGATTCACGAAATTTTCTACCATTCATCATGGTCAGAAAGAACATCCACTTACCCCATCCTTTCTTGGGTGACTCATTCATTTTATTTATTTAAATGCCATTTATTGCTATTTGTTAATATTGAATGCTACATTCTTACCTTTGATTCCTAAAATGTTTATTGCGTGCTACCGTCACTGTTTGACTATATCTATATAGTACTTGTTGTTTTTTCAAGAACTCCATCTTAGGGATATTATTGTTAGCTAAGATTAACCCTCATTTACATAAATTTAATTATTTAAACCAAGATCTATATTTTTTGGTCAAATAATTAAGCGTCGTCTGTGGAAATTCTTAGTTAAATTTTTAGTTTCCTCTAGATCTATTATTAACGCAAGTCACTAGTGCCAAAAAATTCCGAGATCTCCTTTCTTTGTGTATACAAAACCCAACATGGCAGGTAACCTAGGAAACGGACCAAAATAACAAGTGATTCCCAACTAACCTCATGAATGTCATCGACGAAAGTTGTGAAACAGTAGGTGAAGACACGACGCCCAATGTGTCCCTTAGGCGAGAGAGGTCACCATCCCCATACTACAGCATAACAAAACCTAGCAGTAAAGGGGCCTCCAAGTCCACAGAGGAAGGGACGCCCCCAACTCTGAGAAAACTCCTCGAGGTATAGCTAACTGACACAATAGCAAGCGTCGTCAACAAATTTGCTGCGGCATGATTGCAGAAGCCGCAAGGGCTTGCACGATACAACAAACAGACAAGCAGTGCAACCGATCCCTCCCTCAGTGCAGTTGACAACGTCCTCGCTGCCATCCAAAAAAGGATGATAGAAATAGAGAATGAAAACAAGGCACTCTGAGACCAGATGAAAGAACACCAAGAACGAGTTGACAAGATACTGGGTGCTTCTAAGCTGCTCGAAAAGGGATGCCGACAGGTTCATAGAGCAGCCGTACAACAATGATGCTGCCCCGCATGCCATACCAAAGACTTTCAAAATGCCGCCTATCTCAGGATATACGACGGAACGACCGATCTTGAAGATCATGTGACTCACTACGTCACCGCTGTGAAAGGCAACGACCTCGCCAAGGAATAAGTGCCCTCCATTTTGCTGAAGAAGTTTGGCGAAACCCTCATGGGAGGGGCATTAACATGATATTCACAGCTACCAGCTCGCTCCATAGAAACTTTTGAAGAAATGACCGATAAGTTCGTAACCGCCCATGTTGGAGCCAAGAAGGCCGAGGCGAGAGTAAACGACATATTTGCTATTAATAAATCCTTGGGAGAGGGGCTAAGGGACTTCCTCACCCAGTTCAATAGAGTAAGGATGACTCTGCCAAATGTATCCGAAGGGATAGCAGTTGCAGCTTTTTAGAACGGGCTGAGTAGAAGGGTTCAAGAGCAACTAGAAAACAGTTTAGCCGATTGATTTATCATCCAACTAGTTGGGACGAAATCCATAATGCTTACTGTGATGAGGTTCGAGCAGACGAGGACGATCTCAGCAGACTAACTCACCGACTAATCTCGGTACAAGTTCCAGAAAAGAACGAAGAGACAGTACTAGAAGAGATCATCCAATTCCGCGACCTGACAGGGAATGACACCACCATATGTCAGGGCAGCCGCCGTACCCTCCCCCCGCTATGAAGAAGGCCCGTCCAGCCCAAGGACAGGGACTCATCAGAACGAAAGAGGTATGCCTCCTTTATTATCTGCTCATAAGTTTTGTGTGTCGCCTACAAAAATAGTCTATGCTCTTGAGAAACTCAAAAAAACAGTGAAGTGGCCGCCAAACATGAGATCAGACCCTAACACCAGGAAATCCGACGCCCTTTGTGAGTTCCACTAGGAACGCAGGCAAAAAATAGAAGATTGCATCACCCTTAGACAGGAAGTCGTAAAACATGTTACGGCAAAGGTACCTCAAAGAGCTGTTGAGCGATAAAGGGAGGATCAACTTTGCCAGATGACGTGAACACCAAGGCCGGCCGAAGCCGCCATCGCCAGCCCGTACCATCAACATGATCATAGGCGGTAGTGGCGACGCCTCTATCAACGGCGTGAAGTTCACCACCAGTCACAAACTCAAGCAGTCTATCACCCGCGAATGGTAGGACGGACTCGAATAAAGTATCATCTTCGATGAGTTGGATGCTGATGTTTTGACTTTCTCTCATAGTGATGCCCTCGTTATTACTTTACGCATTTTAGATACCGATGTCAAACGCATCATGGTGGACGATGGAAGCGGTGCATGCATTATCCATCCCCGAGTCCTTACCTAAATGAGGCGTGAGGATAAGATAGTGTCACGCTGCATCACGCTAACCAGATTTAATAATGCAATTGAGTGAACATCCGGGGAAATTGCACTCCTCGTCTTGGCCGGCAGCGTGACTATGGAGACGACATTCCACATCAAGGATCAAGCCACTGCATACAACGCCATAATGGGATGACCATGGATACATCCCATGAGAGCCATCCCATCTAGCATACACGAAGTAATTAAATTTCCAACACCATGGGGGGATATTCAGCATATGCGGAAAACATTGCACGTTCCGAGAATGCTATCACATTGCCTTGGACAGCACGGTCACCCAACAGAAAAAAGACAAAGAAAAAGAAGCATAGCAATCAACAAAGTTGAGAGCAAGAAGAGATCGGGGATGTCATCATGGATCTCAACATGGTCGAGGCAGCAGGTTCGACCATAGAAGACCTTGACCCCGTTCAATTAGAACTCAAAGATCGTAGCAAGAGGGCCTATATCGGCTGCAAACTCCATGAACCAGGTAAATTCATTCAATTCTTAATAGCTAATGTAGATTCGTTTGCTTCATCAATGCAGATATGCCGGACATTCCAAAGAAAATCGCCACACACAAGTTAAACATTGATTCTTTCCACCTTCAGTAAGGGAAGTCAGACATAAATTCAAGTCCGCCATCAATGATGCAGTTCGCGAGGAGGTGGAAAAACTGCTAGAAAATAACTCCATCAGGGAGTCGACATACCCCAAGTGGATTGCCAACGTAGTGATGGTCAAAAAGAAATATGGGAAATGGCGGATGTACGTGGATTTCACAGACTTGAACAAAGCATGTCCGAAGGATTTGTTCCCCTTACCCCATATCGACCAACTTAACGACGCAATAGTCGGGCACATATTATTGAGTTTCTTGGACGCTTACTCGGCCTATAATCAAATTCTCATGGAGGAAGAAGACCAAGAGAAGACCACATTCACCACTCACCAACAAACGTATTGCTATAGGGCATGCTATTTGAACTAAAAAATACGGGGGCTACTTATCAAAGATTAGTGACCAAGATGTTCAAAAACGAACTCGATAAGATCATGGAGGTATATATAGACGATATGTTGGTCAAGTCCACAAGGAAGAGGATTACATCGATCATTTGAAAGACACTTTGGACATACTCAGGCGATACAGAATGAAGCTAAACCTGGAGAAAGGCGCGTTTGGCGTAGCCTCGAGAAAATTCTTGTGTTTCCTGGTGTCGCAGCGAGGGATTGAGGTCAACCCAGACAAAATCAAAGCTATCAAGGGGATATCAGAAATCTTAACAACCAAAAAGCAAGTCCAAAAGTTGACTGGTCGTATCGCCACCCTATCAAGGTTCATATCGTGGTCGTCGGATAGATGCCATAAATTTTTTAGCGTACTCAAGAAGAACACAGCCTCGAATGGACTTTTGAGTGCATCCAGGCTCTGCAAGAACTAAAGGCATACCTATCATCACCGCCCCTTCTTTCAAAACCCGAACCGGGAGAGCAACTCTTCGTCTATCTAGCGTGTATCTGAGGTAGCAGTAAGCACAGTCTTGATCCGCAAAAATAAAGGTACGTAATCTCCCATCTATTACATTAGCAAAACACTCATCGGCGCCGAGACGAGGTACCCACACCTCAAAAAATTGGTGTTGGCCTTGGTCGTAGCTTCACGGAAGCTTAGACCCTATTTCCAATGCCATCCCATATCGGTCGTCACAACTTTTCCCCTAAGGAGAATTTTGCATAAACCCGAGCTATCGGGGAGGCTAGCCAAATGGGCCATTGAGCTAAGTGGCATGACATCACATACCAGCCGCGAATGGTGATAAAGTCATAAGTGCTCGCCGACTTCGTCGTCGACTTCAATACAAAAATAATGCCCGAAGTCAAAGCCGTCCAAGATTCCCTCCAAACACAAGACCTCTAGGTCCTATACACTGATGGCGCATCCCACGTATAAGGGTCCGGACTGGGACTCGTACTCGAGGTCCCAACAGGCAAAGTGATTCGCCAGTCCATAAGGTGGCCGGATATGACTAATAGTAAGGTCAAATATTAGGCCGTAATTGCAAGGGTAAGGCTAGCACTCAAATATGGGGCGAAACGGTTGAAACTCCAATGTGATTCCCAGCTCATAGTCAATCAAGTCATAGGGACTTCCCAAATCAAGGAACAAGGATTGCAAAAATAGTAGACTGAAATCTGCAAGCTATAGCCTGAGTTTGACAAACCCTAGCTCGATCAAATCCCACGGGCACAGAATGCCGAAGTACTTACATCGTCAGACTAGCCGCAACTACCAAAAACATCACAACCGAAGATAAAAGCGTAGTCCACCTCTTCAACGCATCACTAAACCAAGTCGAGTTAAGAACCATAAACTTAGCTTGGGATTAGCGCAATCGTATTATTGCATACTTGTAGGCCGGCACACTCTTAGGTGACAAAAAAGAGGCCAAGAAACTAAGAGTGCAAGCGGCCAAATACAGTCTCCTTCATAGCAACTTGTACAAGAGGACTTACGACGACCCCCTACGAAGTGCTTGGGCCCAAAAAAAACTCAGTGCGTCCTCGGAGAAGTCCATGAAGGCCATTGCCGATCTCACTCCGGCAATCGAGCACTAGTCAGATGCCTTATACTGGCGGGATATTACTAGCCCACCATAAAAAAAGATGCCGCAGACTTCGTGAGGAAATGCAAACATTGCCAAAAGTACGCCCTAATGATTCACCAAGCAGGCGAACGTCTCCACTCGTTCATCTCCCCTTGACCGTTCAGCAAATGGGGAATGGACAACGTGGGCCCCCGCCCAGCAGGGCGAGGTAATGTACGATTCCTTTTGGTTTTAACTGACTATTTCTCTAAATAAGTGGAAGCAAAAGCATTCGCCCAAATATGGGAACACGAGGTAATGACCTTTATATGGAGAAACATCATCTACTGATTCGGCCTACCCAAAGAAATCAGCTGTGACAGCGGAGCCCGGTTGATAAGAAAGAAAACCGTGGAATTCTTCGAGAAATGGCATATCAAGAGGATACTCTCAACCCCATACCATCCCGTGGGTAATGGGCAAGCAGAATCCTCCAATAAGTCCATACTAAACATCATGAAGAAAATGCTCGAAGATGTCAAGGGACTGTGGCCGGCAATACAACCAAAAGTATTATTGGCCCACCAAACAACTCCGAAGACGAGCACAGGAGAGAGGCCCTACTCTTTAGTCTAAGGGACCGAGGCAGTAATACTGGTCGAGGTTGGAGAATCCAGCCTAAGGTACTCCCATGAAAGCGGCACGAGTAACGACGAGAGCAGAAGGCAGGAACTCGACGAAATCGACGAATGAAGAGATATGGCCTACATAAGAATGGTCACCCAACAACAACAAGCAGAACACTATTACAACAATAAAGCAAAGGTCCGACCGCTGAAAGTCGGAGACTACGTACTGAAAGCCAAAACTCAAGTGAGCAAAGATCCAAGGGAAGGCAAGCTGGGAACAAATTAGGATAGTCCTTACAAAATCACAGCCGAAGCAAACAAGGATTCATTCCAACTAGAGACAATGGAAGGAAAGATACTACAAATAACTGGAACATTAGCCACCTCAAATACTTCAACTTCTAAGAGAAAAAGTGCCCCCCAAGTCGTACTATTTTTCCCTCACTTGCATTTTATCCCATTTGGGTTTTGTCAAGAAGGTTTTTAACGAGGCGGCGAAGGGAATAATTCGAATCAAAGTATGCGAAGGTAGGATCGTGGTTACTATTTCATTTCTCGACCTCTTAATACTCTCCAAGTCAACCAATGAAGGGACTAGAATGCCAGCCAATACCCAAAATCTATAATTTTCTCCAAGTATGTAACCAAAGGAACAATGTCAAGGCAATAAGAAACTTACGCTTATCAGCACACATTTTTTGTGTTAAGGTTATGTTCGACCCCGCTCGAACAAACACCTACCGGCCTTCGGCCACAATTTAATGAAAGGTTATGTTCGACCCCACTCGAACAAACACCTACCGACCATCGGTCATGATTTAATGAAAGGTTATATTCGACCTCACTTGAAAAAACACCTACCGGTCCTCGATTGCGATTTAATAAAAGGTTATTTTTGAACCCGCTCGACCAAACACCTACCGGTCCTCGGCCGCAATTTAAAGAAAGGATATGTTCGACCCCGCTCGAACAAACAACTACCTGCCCTCGGCCACGATTTAATGAAAGGTTATGTTCGAACCTAATCGAACAAACTCCTACCGACCCTCGACCATGATTTAATGAAAGGTTATGTTCGACCCCACTCGAACAAACACCTACCGGCCCTCGGCTGCGATTTAATGAGAGGTTATGTCAGATCACAATCGAACAAATACTTATCGGCCCTCGACCACATCTCAACACAAAAAAACAGCACATGCAATCTACATATAGTCGGCTCCAAGGCCGTGGCCAGCTAAAAGACAATAACAACAAGAAGGACAAAAGCGAAAAAAACGAACAATAGAGGTAAAAAAACAAAAAAGTACAAAAAAGAACACAAGGGAAAAAGATGCAAGGAACAACTTTGATATTTTATAACTGTTTATAGAGGCTCGTGAAGACACAAGCAAAAATACAGAAAAAGATCAAAAGAAAACTACTGGTCGCTGCCGTCACGACAATCAGTTCCCTTGCAACTTGGCCCCTAACAGCATCGCCACCCTGACCATCTGCACCCTCGTCATCGCAACCTTTTCCCTCAGGATACGCGGCATCATACCAAGCATTCTCCTCGAGCGGGTCTACACCCTCATCCCCCTTATCCTCACCGGCCTCAGACATAGAAGGATCACACCCATAAGCGACTCGAGCTTCAAGATCCTTAACGCGAACACCTTTGAGGGCAGCCTCAGAAATGGACCCTGTCGCATGAAAATCTTGAAAGACATCTAACTGGGCCTCATCATGAATCCACTCCTCATATAACTCCCGAGGAAGGTTGGAAAAATCTGAAGTGCGGGAAGAGGACGACTATGCTAGTAATTGGGCCTTCTCGGCCTCCAGAGCAACAACTTGATCGTAGAGGCTAGAAGTATCTCTTTCCAACTCCCCAATCCTTCATCGAGCCATTCTTCTTTGAGCCTAGCCATAGTTAAATTATTTTATCGCCCAGAACGGAGAGTCCGAATCACCACTTCAAGGGACTCTGCCTTCCTCAAAGCCTCCGACCGCACAAACTCCACCTTCTCTAGCTCTTCCAGCTTCTCAGCGACCTCGCCACTAAGAGATTCCGCCCTAAATTGACATTCCTCGAGCTGGCTGCACGACATGACTACCTTAGCTTGGAGATCACTTCACATGGATATATTTACGCCTCTACTCCCTACGAGCACTCTCAATTTCTAAGACGACCGTCTATAAAGCGAACAAAGGAAGTTAGAGACTACGAAGTAACAAAACCAAAGAAAAACAACTAACAACAAATGTACTTACCCAAAGGGCAAGGCCACAGGGAGTTGTCATCTATAGTTTTGAGGGTTGTACCCTCAATCTCAGAACAAAGAGGGACAAGGGAAGAGATAATCTTCTCGGTGTCCACAAGAAGATTACGATCCATTGAGATCGTAAAAGTCCTTGAACCCCCCTCCAACCTTACTTCAAGCTGAGTAAGCCTCTCATCGATCATCCTCAGCTCATCCACATCCATGTCGGAATTGGATCCAACATCCTCCTCAGCAACAACCTTCCCTCTATTATCAGTCGAAGAAGGTATGTCCGCCACAACCCCAGAAGATGAGGCCTTTTTGGGTCTTGGAAGAATAGGGCCACCATTGCCTACCACGCCTTCAACCGCATCCCCCCACAAGTCGTACATCCATATCCTAAAAACAAGCAGCCTCGAGACTAGCCTCTAGGCTCTCTGCAATATGCACTGTGGCCGTCTCCCAAAGGACAAAACCACAATCTCGTACATCGGCAGTCGCCGACCTCTCTCCGCCGACGTCCACGACCCTCCTCTTACGAGGCATCAAATGTCCATCGTCGGGCAAGGGTTCATCATCCTCATCAATGAGAGAATATAAGGGAGAATCCGAAGTCTCCACGACCAAGGTGGGAACAGGTTTAGATGCGACAACAGGATAAACTAGAACAAAGGTAGAACCAGCCGCGGTCGAAGCAGTGGTAAAAACTGAGGACACTGTAGCTTTCTTCTTTCGGAACGAGGGTGCGGGAGACCTCAACCTCTTCGTAGACCCCCTGACCGAAGCTAAGAAAAACAAAAAAAGGAGGGGAAAATTAGTGAAGGTAAAAAAGAGAGAGAGAGAGTTGAGATACCATTGGTAGAAAGGAAATTACTAGTCAAAGGAAGAGCAGACCCAAACGTTTTGAAAAAACTTTGCCACTCACGAATCCCTACGATGTGAGGGAGGAGCCGATCGACCCAGTCAGAAATATGAGCGATTAAAGGAGGAGGCAAGGTCTTGGCTGCAAAATAAGACAAGAAGCCAAAACTTGGGACCAAACACGAGAAAGAGACTGAAATACTTACGATTATAGTTCCAAGCCTCGGGAAAGATGTCGACATTGGTCACAACGTCCTCGATCCTGACATAGAAGAAGTTGAACCAGAATTGACGACTAGCCTTATCGTCCATCTTTACCACCAGGCATTTTCTCACTCGGTGGTGGAGGTTCAACATCGTCCCCCTATAAAATCTAGGAGTGAACAGATGTATCAAATATCGTAGTGTCAGCTCGATCCCCGCCATCTCAGCAAACTTGGTAAGCATCTTTATAAGTTTATAGACGTACGTCGCATATGAGCTGGACCAACGCCGTAGTAACGATAAAACTCCTAGACCAGCGGTAGGAGAGGGAGAGAATAGCCAACCTGAAAGGAGTAGGCATAGAGGGCGCAATACCCAGGACGTTGAACCTGCACCTTATCCAACCCGATCGGGATCAACTCGATGTGACTGGGAATGCGGAATTTAACCTTCAGTTTCACCAATTCCTTCACCATCATCACTGATTGAAATGCTCCAGGATCATCATCTGGTGATTTGGTGAAATTGGATCTGGAATCGGGGTTGCGTGGAATTATCTCTTCCACCAACGGGATGGTTCAATCCTCAATGGTGGAAGAAACACTCTCCTCGTGGGACGGGAACGCCACTGCCAAAGGGGCAATACGACTCCCCTCACCAACTTCAAAAGGTACGGTAGACATGATTTAATATAAAGGAGGAAGAGAACAAGCAAAAGGGAATGAAGAACGATGCGAGTCACTGAAATAGAGAGTAGAAAAAAGCTTTGTAGAGAATATGGAGAAGATATTGCTGAAAGTGAAGGAGAAGTTTGGAAATTTTTTCAAAACCAACTAACCTTACCCTATGTATAAGGTTTGGGAAGCACCAGAATCGAAACGATGGTTCATGATTAGCACAAAAATCGTAACGACAGAGGCAATCAAGGGTCACACCTAAATCGATGCTGTGCGTCGGGAAACAGCGCCATTATGACACATGATGTCATGACGTCACTTCCTATCTTGGACCAAATGGATCCACAGGCTTCCCGGGTAATTCAAAATATGCGGGCCTCAGAAGGCCACGTAGGCCCATCTCCACGACCATGACCTTAGCCAACTCTATAATATCGAATTATGAACGACATTGTTCGCTCACCAACCTCGTCCACGAGAACGACCTCGATAAGAGGCGGGACTAACCGTATTGGTCAAAATCCATCTTTAATCTAAATGGTAATAGTAAAACTTTCCTGGGATGCCACACGTCAAAGTAATCTAATTATCGGCGAAGGCCGCAGTCGAAGTGTTAACAAAGTCTGAAGGTGAGAAGTTGTCATCAAGGCCGAGGTCGAGCACGTTTAACAAAGTTGTAACGATTAGTTTCTAGATAGGACACGTAAGAGAATATTCTATTAAATATTCTCTGCACATGTACTATTAGGGTTTTTAGGAACATGTTCACTATAAAATAGAGAGAGACAATGAGAGAGGATATGTAATGTTCATATGTAAAAAGGACACTTTTGACTTGAAGAAGAGAATCCCATCTCATTACTAAGATACAAACATCACCTTTTCATTGAGATTCTTGTCTATACTTTTCCACTAAATCCGAGAATAACTCAAAGATTCAAGGAATTGTCTATCATTCATCATTGTTAGAAAGAACATCCACTTACCTCATCCTTTCTTGGGCGAGTCATTCATTCTATTTACTTAAATACTATTTATTGCTATTTATTGATATTGAATACTATATTATTTCCTTTGATTCCTAGAATGTTTATTGCGTGTTACTGTCACTGTTAGACTATATCTATATAGTAATTGTTGCTTTTTCAAGACCTCCATCTTAGGGATATTATTGTTAGCTAAGATTAACCATCATTTACATAGATTTTAATATTTGAACCAAGATGTATATTTTTTGATCAATCTAACTTCTACTAAACTTGCATTCGTTCTTAATTTCAGTTGGAAGTGATACTAGTGAAAGAAGGATAATGGTACTGGGCATATTGTTAACTTTGTCAGTCTCAATATTGTTCCAGCATTATCATTTCGGAAGAGAAACTTCACTGTGACATATGATCTTCGATGTTATTAACGTACGAAGAGTGAGAAAAAAAATGGAAGTTTGGTGAATTAGATTTTGTTTGGGTGTGTGTAACGTGAAGATATGAACTTAAACTTTATTAACAACTATTAAAAAATCTTGATGCTTTAAATTCGAAAATCAAATTTTACGGAATTGTTATATGTTTACATTGGGTGTTGTTGCAAATGATTGATAATATCCTTTCTAGTTTGTATGTCAATTTTGAGAGAATTTGATGAAGATTCAAGTTGGTTTTTGAAATTTCAGATTGAAACTCAAAACAGAAGTTATAAAATAAATTGTCTATTTTGTATATCGGGTATACAAACGACATAATATATATATACAACTAATATAATTGTGTACAAGTTGTACGTAAATCGTATGTGAATTGTATCTTTTTGACCGAATTCTGTACAAAAAAATTATATACAAGTTGTATATAAATTGTATGTAAATTCTAACTTTTGACCTGGTTCTGTACAACAAAAAATTATATTCAAGTTGTATATAAATTTAAGTTTTAACCGAATGTGTATATATTTTATAAAATATTTAGTTATTTTTTATAAATAGGAAACCTAGCTAAATCGGGTAAATATTATCCTAGTGCTGTATATATATGAAAAAGTCCCTAGTTAAACATGGATACTTGGATTTTAATTTACAATTTAATCTTGAGATTTTTACCACTTCCTGTGAGTACTCTAAACTAAATATTAGTGGAAAGTCGTAATTGGGGACTATTAATACCTCTTGCTTAAAATGTGGACATCCCATTTCCTTTTGAACCCATAAAGAAAAGAAAAAAAACAAAACTATTTTCATTACAAATGACTCTTTCTTGAAAAGGACTAAAGAATCACATCCTTATTGTTGATCACAATTAAACTGTTCTAGTTACGGCACAAAAGGTCAAAATTTTCAAGTCAAAACCTGGTAGCTTTCTCGTTTGTTTTAGTATTGGGTCGAATACGATCGATTACTCGAGAAGAGTCGAGCCCGGAAACAATGCAAGACCGGGTTGCCTCGATTCGAGGTCAGCAAGCCGAGCACGAAATTGGAGCAACCGAAACGGGGTGACCGACATTGGCCGACGAAAGCACATCTCGTAACAAAAGATCAGTTTTGACCGGATATTTCATGGATTCCTGATATTTCGGCGGGAGCGAGTATCTCAACCGTCATTGACGTTAAGCCACCATTTTAGGGATATTCCATCCCTTAACTGAAGGGATTTTATCTTATAATTAGGATTTTTACCATATTAAGGAGTCTTTCTTTTACCTATAAGAAGGGTATCTACCTTCATTGTAAGGGACAAGACATATAAAGAGAAAATACTAAGAATTACTATTGTGCACCGAACTCTGTCTTCTTTCTTATATTTCGTCATCAGCTACTCAATTACTGTGGTTTGGTTATTCCTTTATCTATTATATTCCGATTATTTGCAATATACTTTACGTTGTATCAAATTAATTCGCGCATCCTTAGGACTACGAACAAATTCAATTGTTACTCAGATTTAAGGGTAAACAATTTGGTGCCCACCGTGGGGCTAAGGATATTAGTGACTTTTTGACACAATTCTCTTTCACGCACTATTTTACGCTTGCTCTTTGCAGAATCCTTTGTTTTTCAGATTACAGCCTAATCATGTCACACTCACTCCCCATCAACAATGAGTTCAACCACCAAGACGAAAACAACGCTACGCCCGAAAATGAGGTCCCAATCGATGCCAACTCCCAAATGGCAGTCGACGCTGATTAGACCCCCAGCCCATCGCATAACGTTCGGGGGGAAAACCACTCAGGGATTCAACATAGTGGAGAAAATGAAATTAGCCTCAAAGTAATATTTGATATGCTGCTAGCCCAGCAAGCGGCGATAGCCCAATTACAAAGCCGCAATTAGAACCCGAGCGGAGCCGAAGCCGTTCCTCCTCAGGTGATAGCCGAACAAAATGAGCGGATCACAGCGCAACCAGATGAGAACACTTGAAGAATCAACTCCGGGATTATTAAAATGCTCGAGGAGTTGACTAAGCGGGTCGAAACGGGTGAAAAAAGAATCGAAGCTAACGACAAGAAGGTCGAAACGTATAATTCGAGGGTAGACCAGGTACCGGGAGCACCTCCAGTGTTGAAAGGTTTGGACGCTAAAAAGTTTGTGCAAAAGCCTTTCCCGTCCAGTGCCGCTCCAAAACCGATTCCGAAAAATTTTCGCATGCCCGAAATTCCTAAATATAACGGGACTTCGAATCCAAATGAGCACGTGACAGCTTACACCTGTGCTATAAAGGGAAAAGACCTCGAAGATGATGAAATCGAGTCTGTCCTCCTTAAAAAATTTGGAGAAACCCTATTCAAGGGGGCAATGACGTGGTATCACAACTTACCACCGAATTCCATCGACTCCTTCGCCATGCTCGCTGATACCTTCGTCAAAGCCCATGCAGGTGCCATCAAGGTTGAGACGAGGAAATCAGATTTATTCAAGGTTAGACAACGAGACAATGAAACGTTAAGAGAGTTCCTGTCTCGCTTCCAAATGGAGCGAATGGACCTGCCACCGGTTACAGATGAATGGGCTGTGCAAGCCTTTACTCAAGGGCTCAATACCAGAAGTTCTGCGGCATCTCAGCAACTCAAACAAAGCTTGATTGAGTACCCGGCCGTCACTTGGGCAGACATCTACAACCGGTACCAGTCAAAAATTAGGATAAAAGATGACCAGGTCGGGGTCCCATCGGGCTCTTCTTACCCCATTAGAGCTTTTGATCGACCTCTAAGGGATAATTATAGAGAGCCAAGGTCGAATCGAGATAGACACCGGCCATACCCAGAAGATCGAAGGATTGTCCTGAGGGGGCACAAATCCCCGAAACAAGAAAGCAGGTTCGACCCCAACCAAAGGAACAGGAGGCCGTTGCCAAAAAATAACTTTGAGAAAACCAGTAACCGCCAAGAAGCGCCTCGATTTTCCAAATATAATTTTAATGTCGATTCGGCAACTCTCGTTTTAGCAATCGGTCACATCAAGGACACCAGATGGCCAAGGTCGTTACAAACAGACCTCGCCAAGAGGGACCCCAACCTTATATGCAAGTATCATGGCACTCACGGGCACAGAACGGAGGATTGCCGACAGTTGAGAGAAGAGGTAGCCCGGTTGCTCGAAAACAGGCATCTTCAGGAATTTCTGAGCGACCGAGCAAAAAATCACTATGAAAATAGAGACAGATCAGCAAATCAAGAAGAGCCAAAACATACAATCAACATGATAATCGGGGGAGCAGATGCGCCTCAAGTACCGATGCTGAAACGTACCAAAATATCTATTACCCGAGAAAAACGTACTCAGGATTATGCAATAGAAGGAACTTTGTATTTTAGCGACAAGGATATCGAAGGTCTTACACAACCTCACAACGATGCATTGGTGATATCGATGTTAATACATGATACTCGAGTGAAGCGCGTACTTATCGATCCCGGGAGTTCAGCCAACATAGTTCGATCTTGGGTCATTGAGCAACTCGGTCTCTCAAACCAGATCATCTCCGAGGTTCGGATCCTCAACGGTTTCAACATGGCCTCAAAAACAACCAAGGGTGAGATAACACTGATGGTGAATATTGCTGAGACTATCAGGGCAACAAAATTTTGCGTAATCGAAGGCGATATGAGATATAACGCCTTGCTCGGTAGACCTTGGATACATAATATCAAAGCCGTACCATCGACCTTACATCAAATGTTGAAGTTTCCATCGGCCGAGGGAGTCATCACCGTCTATGGGGAACAACATGCGGCAAGGGAAATGTTCGCGGTAGAGGAAGCTGCACCGAAATCTACCGTTCCCCAAAGCAATCAGAAAAGCCGCCTTCAACAGATGAGAGTGAGCAAGATCAGCTCGACGAAGATAGCTATGGGGTACCCCGATCATTTATTGCTCCGGATGAGTCCGACGCAACCAAATCGACGATCGAGGAGCTCGAACAAGTCTCGATCCGCAGCGACGCACCCGATAGAAAGGTATACTTGGGCTCGGGTTTAAACCTCGAGCTCAGGTCCAAATTACTTACTTTCCTTTCAGCTAATGAAAATTCCTTTGCTTGGTCCCATTTAGACATGACAAGCATACCACCAGAAATTGCGACACACAAGCTGAGTGTTGACCCGAAGTTCTGGCCGGTCAAGAAAAAAAGGAGACCTCAGTCCGAAGTCAAACAGGCCTTCATCAAGGACGAGGTAACTAAACTCTTAAACATAGGATCCATTCGAGAGGTTAAGTACCCTGAATGGTTAGCTAATGTAGTCGTAGTCCCTAAG
>MCJB01048805.1:34325-54569 GCA_002018475.1 Nicotiana obtusifolia
AGGAAATGTTCGATGTTCTGAAGAAATACAACATTAAATTGAATCCGGAAAAATGTGCATTCAGAGTGGGCTCTGGGAAGTTCCTTGGGTTTATGGTCTCCAACCGGGGAATAGAAATCAACCCAGACAAAATTAAGGCCATCGAGGACATAACGGTAGTCGACAGCGTCAAGGCCGTACAGAAATTGACAGGCCGGATTGCAGCTTTGGGCCGATTTATATCGAGATCGTCGGACAGGAGCCATTGATTCTTCAATTTACTAAAAAAGAAGAACGAATTCTCATGGGGACCGGAATGCCAGCACGCATTGGATGAGCTAAAAAGGTACCTCTCTAGCCCGCCTTTACTGCATACACCAAAGACAGGTGAATAGTTATATCTTTACCTCGCTGTATCGGAGATAGCAGTGAGCGGGGTCCTTGTCCGGGAAGAAAAAGGTACGCAATTTCTTATTTACTACGTTAGTAGGACATTAGGAGAAGCCGAGACCAGGTACCCACACTTAGAAAAACTAGCACTCGCCTTACTAAGTGCGTCTAGAAAATTGAAACCATACTTTCAATGTCACCCAATATGCGTGGTGACGACCTATCCCCTTAGAAATGTTATGCATAAACCCGAGTTATCGGGCCGACTGGCTAAGTGGGCCATCGAGCTCAGCGGGTACGATATCGAATATCGACCTCGGACCTCGATAAAATCGCAGGTGCTGGCCGATTTTGTTGCCGACTTCACACCGTTGCTCATCCTCGAAGTCGAGAAAGAGCTCATGATTAAATCGGGGACTCCTTCGGGAGTGTGGACTCTGTTCACAGACGGTGCCTCAAATTCGAAAGGGTTAGGGCTTGGCATCGTACTCAAGCCTCCGACCGGAAACATAATTAGAAAATCCATTAAGACTATAAAATTGACTAACAATGAAGCCGAATATGCGGCTATAATCGTAGGTCTAGAGTTGGCCAAGAACCTTGGAACAGAGATAGTCGAGGCCAAGTGCGACTCCCTTCTTGTTGTCAACCAAGTGAATGGAACGTTCGAAATCAGGGAAGGGCGTATGCAAAGGTATGTGGATAAACTTCAAGTTACGTTACACAGGTTTAAGGAGTGGACCCTACAGCACATACCTCGTGAACAAAACAGCGAAGCCGATGCTCTCGCCAACTTAGGCTCATCGGTCGAAGACGAAGAAGTTGACTCCGAAAAGGTCGTGCAATTGTTAAGGTCGGTGGTGGAGGAAGGTCATGCCGAGGTCAACTCAACGAGCTTGACTTGGGATTGGAGGAATAAGTACATGAATATCTCAGCTCTGGTAAACTGCCGTCCGATCCCAAAGAATCGAGAGCACTTCGCACGAAGGCGACCCATTTTTGTCTGGCCGATAATGGAACATCGTACAGAAGGACCTTCGAAGGACCTCTAGCTATATGTCTCGGACCGGGAGACACTGAATATATTTTGAAAGGAATACACGAAGGAGCTCGTGGCAATCACTCTGGCTCCGATTCATTGGTACGAAAGGTACTTCGGGACGGCTATTACTGGAACGACATGGAGAAAGATGCGAAAGAATTTGTACGCAGATGCAGCGGGTGTCAAAGCATGCACCGATCATCCACCAGCCTGCAGAAACATTACATTCAGTCATATCGCCATGGCCGTTTATGAAGTGGGGGATGGACATTGTAGGTCCCCTCCCTCGAGCACCAGGTAAAGCTCAATTTATCCTTTGTATGACTGACTATTTTTCTAAGTGGGTGGAAGCACAGACTTACGAGAAGGTCAGAGAAAAAGAGGTAATCGACTTCATATTGGACCACATTGTCTGCCGATTCAGGATGCCTTCAGAAATCGTATGTGACAACGGAAAGCAATTCGTAGGAAGCAAAATAACCAAGTTCTTCGAAGAAAATAAAATCAAGAGGATATTGTCAACCCCATATCACCCCAGTGGTAATGGCCAAGCAGAATCGACCAACAAAACCATAATCCAAAACCTGAAGAAAAGGCTAGCTGATGCTAAAGGAAAATGGAGGGAAATGCTACCCAAAGTCTTATGGGCATACTGAATAACCGAAAGAACTAGTACCGGAGCCACCCCGTTTTCCTTAGTATATGGTACCGAAGCGTTGATACCGGTCGAGGTAGGCGAACCGAGCATCAGGTTTCAACACGCTACCGAAGAGTCCAACCGGGAGGCTATGAATGTTAGCCTGGAAGTCTTAGATGAAAGAAGAGAAGCCTCTCTAGTCCGAATAGTAGCGCAAAAAAAAAGAATCGAGAGGTACTATAATCGGAGAGCTCGTCTCCGATACTTCAGTGCGGGGGACCTGGTACTTAGGAGAATCACGCCTAATACCCGGGATCCCAACGAAGGAAAGTTAGGACCGAACTGGGATGGTCCCTATGTTGTAGTGAAGGTCACCGGGAAGGGATCTTACAAGCTCGGGACTGTGGATGGTAAGTTGCTGCCGAATAATTGGAATGTGGGCCACTTGAAGCGATACTATTGCTAAGATAACTTACTTTGCCCTTTTTACTTTCTTTTTATTTTGTTTTTCAGCACTAACACATGCAGGATAGGTCGATATCAAGCAAACCAACACGAGGTATTAGGACTAAAAGCACGCGTTACACTCTTTTTTCCTTCGACCGGTTTTGTCCCTAATTGGGTTTTACGGCAAGGTTTTTAATGAGGCAACCATATGTCGTGCTAACATAGATCAATCATTTATCGGAATTCACAAGTTTCATATTAAACTCTAGCGATGTTCGTTTATTTACTTCGATTTCGAGGGGGTTAAATAAAGATCGATAGGAATTGATGTAAGGGTCAAATGGTCAGAAGAGCCGTACCCGAGTAGATCGATCTGATTTCCCTCCGTCAAATGAAGATGTACAAGCACATGAATATTAACGAAATCATTTGGTACCTATATTGTATTCTCAAGCCCAAGGGCTTTTACAATCATCTTCGCATTATCAATAACTGAGATTGTCAAAAATGCATCAAATCCAAAGGGGAATAAGAGCTGACGAGGCAAACCCCAAAACTGACTGATTGGGCCAAGGCCTAGGAAAATTTACATAACACAAAGGGAACTGAGATCGATCTAGGTAATCCCGGTTTATGAAATGCCAAGGTCGAATTAAATTAAACTGATCGAAGTTTGAAAAGGTAAAACTTCGACTATCCGAAATAAGGTTAAGCCGAATCAGATTGAAAGGGATCTAAATTTTGCCAAGGCATGATCCCAATTCGCATACCAAAAAGCATAGCTTAATGGTCAAAAGTAGAGCGAGTGCGGCTCACTTTGAATACTCAAAAAGGCTAAGGCCGAACTAATTGTTAATCGATCCAATCAGATGCAACTTATAATTCTAGCTAAGGCTAGAAATGGCGAAATATGAAAGTCAAGGAGCCAAGTCGAAATGAAATAAAAGATGTTTATATACATGACGGAACTTTTATACAGGTTCGAACTACGAAATGTCAAGACAACATCAAAATAGCATCAAAATAACGTCAGTCCGAGCCTTCCTCATATTCTTCAGGAAAGGTTTGTTTCCTCATCTCATCCTCAATCTTTGCTGCCTCAGCAACATCAGAAGACAGATCGAGACCACGAGCCTGAAGCTCCTCAAGAATGGAAAGGCGAGTTTGTCACTGAGTGTACTCAACCAGCGCCTTCGATTGCTCTTGAGCGACCTCGGCATCGGCTCTATACTGAGCTATCAAGTCTTCAGCATTGGCCTTGGTGGTGGCAATCTCCGATTTCGCTTCCTGTAGTTGGTTGGTCAGAACCACCCGATCTTGGGTAAGCGACTCAACTTGGAGCCGTTGGGCTTCATTGTCCTTGATCAGAGCTCCGATTCTCTCCTGCGCCTCCGAGGCCTGTTCTCTTAATCGAGCTTGGAGAGCCTCTTTCTCCGCAGTTAAAGTCTCGGCCGTGGCTTTCCACCCACTCATTTCAGCTTTGGCCTCGTTCAGTTCAAATCAGAGTCGGTCCAACCGGTTAGTCATTTGCCCCAGTTGGTCAACGCTAGTGGCATGCTCTTTCCTTACATATTTAAGCTCGGCCCGAAGACTCGACATCTGATTTTCGAGCCGCTGACGTTGAATTTTTTCTTGTGCCACTCCTTCTTTGATTCAAAGGAACATTTCATGATAAAGCACCGAAGACTGTGGGAAATTTGAATTAAAAAATTGTCAGTACGGACTTGGAATCAAAACGTTGAGTTTAAAACAAACAAGAAAGCGTACCTTGTTCGATACCTGTTGAGCTTCATTGAACAAGCAAGTCCAATCCACTGCACTCATTGCGGCCTGGTCTTCTTCAGTCACCAAGCAGTGGAGATAACTAGCTACGCCTACCGGCGCACCTAGTGCTCGGGCGTCCTCGGGGACAGTGAAGGTTATCACCCTCCTCCGATCAGGGTTCGAGCTTGGAGCGGGGAATTTATCGATCAATTTGATACCAGCCGACACCCCACTCATCTCGGCTGGGGGACTCCTTCTAGGAACTTCGAGGCCGAAGGTATCAGCCGACGACACCCCGTCAAAAAATTCTTCAAAGGTCCCAGCTGTGACCGGCACCTTGCTCGGTGTGTGCATCCTTGCATCTTGGGCATCTTTCATAGTTGCCTCTGAAAAGGAAGGTGAATGCACCATCTCCGGAATGTCTGAGGATCTTTGTGTCGCCTCTATGTTGGCCCGGTCCCCGATCCTTGCTCCCACTTCGACATCCTCTCCTTGGGGAGCACCGGTCTCTTCCACGCTCGGCTCAGGGACTGCCTGATGGGATTTTCCGTTTAGGGTTTCGGGGCTCTTTTCCCCCTCAGAATCATCGCTCAGTTGAATGGAAGGGTCAGTGGCTGTGACCTTACGAGCCATCATCTTTCTCCTGCCCTTCTTCTTTTCGGGCTCAACATGACCGGGAGCCCTTTTTCTTTTTTTTCCTCCTTTTTTTCCTCCTTCTTTTCCCGATGTGGGAAGGGGGCGAGGAACTGACCCACCGGTAGTAGCCGACCTCAATTCGGCATCCTTCGAGAGACCTGCAAAATAAATGTTCAAAGGGTTAAGTGTTGGTATCGATTGTCTTGGAATATATGAACGTCACTGAAGCTCACCATGATTCTTGGCCTCCCAAAGGCCTTTTGATATCTCTCTCCAGGCCCGTTCAGAATAGGACCTTTGGGCCACAACCTTCCTGATCCACTCCTCGAGGTGCTGAATCGCGGCCGGTGACTGGGTAACAGATGCATCTCACAATACACCGATTAAACATTGGAAGAAAGATAATGGGTGATCTTAAGAAAAGAGACACTTACGCTTCATGTTCCACTTTTCAGGGAACGACATATCATCGGCAGGGATCAGGTCGGAAATCTTGATTCGGACAAATCGGCTCATCCAGCCCCGGTCCCTGTCTTCATCGATGCTCGAGAACGGAGCCTTGCTGGCCCGACGAGCGAGTTTTATCAGCCCCCACGGAACATCCATGGACTGTATAATCGGAGTAGATGGTCGATGGTAAAAGGGTGCCCCCCTTCGACCTTACCCACAAAAAAACGAAAGAGATAAATTATATGCCACACGGAGAGATGGACTTGACCTAGAGTGACGTTATATCTCCTACAAAATTCAATAATTATAGGGTCTATAGGACCTAATGTGAACGGATAGGTATATACACTTAAATATCCCTCTACATGTGTAGTAATAGCTTCATTCGGGGAAGGGATTACCACATCTTTGTCGGTCCAATGGCATTCAGCCTTCACCCTTTTAAAATGTTTTTGAGTGATCGAGCTAATGTACTGCGAGACCGGTTTGCCTCGGCCAAGCACCCGGGAAGGCTTCTCGACTTTGAAATCGGAGCCTATGAAGCACCCTACTGGTATAAAGGCTTTTAATGGAGGTTCCATGGAGGGTTCCTCAGTATGGATGGGCTCAGCCTCTTCAACAGACTGGGAAGGGGAAGGTTGTTGTTTCTGGGGAACTGATTTAGAAGTTTTGGCCATGACGATTGAAGTAGCAGAAGCGAGAAGCAGAGGAGAAGAGAGGTTTGTTTTGGTGAAGAAGACTAGAAGAAACAAACTGTTTAACAACGTGAAAGTAAAGAAATAAACTCAAAGAAGGGAGGAAGCATTTATACTTTCCCAAAAAGCGGCGGTACAAATCACGAGGTAAAAAAAAATTAAATGCACTCATTAAATGCGCACAGAAGGTACAGGGCTCTACAGACGAGACAGGTAATGATTTTTTGTGTCAATGGTCATGTACGTCACGGCACTGCCGTCACACAAAGGGTCCTTTTAGGGTTGAACGATTTGATGACTCTGACTTCGTGGCACGCTTAATGGAGATATTGATTACTTAGCCAAAGAGCTCGAAGAATGACGGTTCATATCGTTTTTTGTCCTTACTCTCCAATAAACGAGGGGACTATCTGTATTAGGTCGAATACGATCAATTGCTCGAGAAGAGTTGGGCCCGGACACAATGCAAGACCGGGTTGCCTCGATTCGAGGTCAGCAAGTCGAGCACGAAATTGGAGCAACCGAAACGGGGTGACCGATATTGGCCGACAAAAGCAGATCTCGTAACAAAAGATCATTTTCGACCAGATATTTCGTGGATTCCTGATATTTCGGCGGGTGCGAATATCTCAACCGTCATAAACGTTAAGCCACCATTTTAGGGATATACCATCCCTTAATTGAAGGGATTTTATCTTGTAATAAGGGTTTTTACCATACTAAGGAGTCTTTCTTTTGCTTATAAGAAGGGTATCTACCTTCATTGTAAGACATAACACATATCAAGAGAAAATACTAAGAATTGCTACTGTTTACTGAACTCTGTCTTCTTTATTATATTTCGTCATCAACTACTCAATTACTGTGGTTTGGTTATTCCTTTTATCTATTATATTCCGATTATTTGCAATATACTTTACGTTGTATCAAATTAATTCGCGCATCCTTAGCACTACGAACAAATTCAATTGTTACTCAGATTTAAGGGTAAACATTGACCTTTCAAATTAGTAACTTTGATGTGCATGCTTACATCTTCTAAAAGGATAAAAATGATTATATCTTTCTTTGATCAATTACTAGGGTACTGCTTACATATTCTTCATCTTCTTGTTATAAGCATGATAACGTAACGATGCAGTACTCTTTAACATGGACTTAAATGTCTATTGAATCTAATTGATGTATTTGTCTGTCACGACCCAAAATTCAATGAATCGTGATGACACCTAACCCATACCGCTAGGTAATCCCAATAATAGCCAACACAGTTCTAATAAAATAAAAGTGAACAACAAATGATATAATTGAATTCCGTACAATATCCCAAGGATTGGTAGCGCACGTCATGAGCTGCTAAGACTGGATTTTGCAAAAACTGATATGAAATAAATACTACTTCTGGTTGATATGTACATAAATAGAAGTTTACTCTAAAACTGCCCAAGGACAAGTGGTAGCTAAATTTGGAAAGCAAGTACATCTTCAGTGTCAACTCCCGTCATCCACCGCATCTCAGCTCCAAGATTTGCACGCAAGGTGTAGAATTGTAGTATGAGTACAACCGACCTATGTACCCAGTAAGTATCTTGACTAACCTCGGTGAAGTAGTGACTAGGCTTTTTAGTTAAAAGATACTCACCGATATAACTTGTGCAGTAGAATTATAATAGAAACAATGCTAGAACATAACATAAAAGAGTACAAGAACAAATATGCGAAGCAGTAAATGATTGCTAGAAGAATTCACTGTCACTTTTCTTCTCAAAATCCCAACCAATACTTTCCTTAAAGCGATGACGATTAATCCATGGTAGTGAATCCACAAATTTCATAGTGTGAGAAATGTACTCAAGATATCAAGTCAAATGCACGGCAATACCCTTCGTGCATTTATCTCATTCGCACCAAACATAGGTATGACAGTACCAACCATCTGAAAGAAATGCCAATAACGGTAACGACAAAGTGGGAAGTACACAGGTAGTAATAATGAACAAGGCACTGCATATGGACAAGGGTAACAGACTAGGTGGGAGACATAGAAGTAGTATAGCAATTAAGATAGGAGAATAGAAATTTCACTAACGAACATGGTAGAAGGCTTATACGAAGGTGAAACAAATGAGAAATGGCATAGATGTAAATATAACAAACAAGAAGGAAAGCATGATCTTTATAAGCTTAACAAATAGAAGGCATGTATAACTAACTTGGTTGAAGGCTTATACGAAAGTGCAACAATGAGAAATGGCATAGATGTAGATACAACAAACAAGAAAGAAGGCATGATCTTGATAAGCTAAACAGATAGAAGATAGATAAAACAACAACAATTGAGGTAGAGGACAAAGATAGAACAACAACGACAAGTCACATAAAAAACATAGGTGCAACGGTAACAACTCAAGCTAATGGCATAAATATATACACAAGGAAAAGACATCACAATATAATATATGTCTCTCGTCCTCACCTGCATGAAAATACCCTTCATGCCATGAGCACATGATAACATTAAAACAATGGCACAACATCACCATTCATGCTTTTATTCTCGTCCTTACATGATAATGTAAATACAATGGCACGGAATCACCTTTCGTGATTTACTTTCTTCCTCACATGATAATGTATATGAAATGGCACGGCATCACTATTCGTGCTTTACACTCTTCCTCACCATGCATATGTATATCAATAACAAGTAAAGTAGGAAGCATGAATATCATCAAGAATAGTGATTAAGCAAATACTCCAAATGAACATCAATCACAGCTTTCAAGCCAATAACAATTCAATAGACCTCAGGAAACTTATCGTTCAAGTATCTCAACAAATCTCAAAAGCGATCTTCAACTGAAGTATGGAATCCAATTATCTCAAGAACAACGATGTATCTGTGATTAAGTATAGTGATAACCGAATTTAGCACATCAATAGTTTCACAAAAAGTTTGTATTCATATTATCATAGAAGTCAAGTGAAACATGAAGCAAGAAATCACAGAGTCCAACAGGCACAAAGAATCGTGTAATCTTCCACCGAGCATGATTAACCCCAGCACAGAAATATACGCGCATCACCTCATATATGTATCTCCCTCGCATGTGGCAAATAATAGCATTTTATTAGGAAATTTTTTTCCAACAAAGCTAGGCAAGACACTAACCTCAAACAAGCCAAATCGATACACTAGAATTTCCATCCGCTCAAATCAAACTCCAAATGGCACGAAACTAGCCAAAAGCAACTCAAAATCATCAAACAATACAATAGCAAGCAAACCCATACGATAAAGGTCGAATATTTAATCAAATACTCAAAGTCAACCAAAAAGTCAACCCGGAGCTCGCACCCCGATACCCGATAAAATACATAAATTCTACCATACTAATTTCACTCAAATCCGACTCCGAATTGATGTCCAACTATTCACTTTAGAAAAATTTAGACAAAAACCATCGATTTCTCTTTCAGATTTATCAAATTAAAGGCCAAAATCAAAGGTAGAAACATGGAATATAATCAAAATTGAATCAAAATACTTACCCCAATGCATATGATGAAAACCCCCTAAAAAATCACCCAAATCTGAGCTCCATAACTCAAAATGTGATAAAATGACCAAAACCGTCGAAATAGAGTACTTTGTAGTCACTAAACAGGGAAGCTCTTCGCGAACGATGAAGAACCCTCGCGTTCGCGATTCACAAATTACACTACCCCAAATTAACACTATGTCTTCGCGGCACAAGCCACGCGAATCCGATGACCACAACTGCCAGACCTACGCGAACGCGGAAGCAACATCGCGAACCTGAAGAGGAAATCATCGACTGCCCAGTCTAGCCCAACACTACGCAAACGCGTAGAAGCAGACGCGAACGCGAACGCGAAGAAGACTAGCCCCATCTCTATGCGAACGCGGTCGACCTGTCGCGAACGCGATGAAGAAAACACCCAGTTCCATTAATTACTATGCAATCGCAACCATATCTTCACAATCACGAAGAACAATAGAGACATCAGCAAATAACAGAAACCAGCAATTCCAAGCCAATTTGAAATCATTCGAAACCACCCCAACACTCACCAGAGCCCCTCGGGACCCCGTCCGAACATACCAACTAGTCCCAAAACTTAATACGGACCTACTCGAGGCCTCAAACTTAATGAACTTTTGAACTTTCAACTTCCAAAACTCGTGTCGAACTATATCAAATTAACTCGTAATGACCTCAAATTTCACACACAAGTTCCAAATGACATAACAAATCTATTCAAATCCCGAAACCAAAATCCGAACCCGATACCATCAAAGTCAACTCCCTGGTCTAACTTATGAACATTCCAAACATTCAAATTGCCGACTTTCGCCAAATAGTGCCTAAACCTTCTAGAAATATCCAAATGCTAATTCGGGCATACACCCATGTCCAAAATCGCCATCAACCTACCGGAACCATCAAAACTCCGATCCGAGGTGTAATACACCAAAAGTCAAACTTGGTCAACTCTTTCAACTTCAAACTTTTTAAATGAGAATCATCTTTCTAATTAATCCCGAACCACTCGAAAATCGAAACCAACAATACACAAGTGTCATAATATACTATACGAAGCTACTCATGACCTCAAACTGCCGAACTGAATGAAGATACTCAAAACAACTTGTCGGGTCATTACACTCCCCTACTTAAACATACGTTCATCCTTGAACGTGCCAAGAGTCATTCCAAAGCCATCAAATCACTGCATGAGCTCACCATACACATACCCGTGGGGTGATCCCACGTCGCCCCAATCCATGTAAGCCTGACAACACAACTTAACTGAAGATATTACTTCATCCTTATCTCATAAACCTTAGAACCAATCCTCAACATCTGAAACTCATCATAAGATCAGAATCGCGCATCAATACACTGTACCGATGGTAGGCTAGAAACCCATATTTTAGTCATAATTTGCACTCTAATTATTGTATTTTACTTGTGGTTGAGCTTAAATAATGATGATTTGTGCTTATTACGTATTTTATGCCTTGCAGGAAATGCTTCCGAGCTATGAAGAAAATTTGGAGCTAATTTGAACAAGTAGGAGCTTTGAAGTCTGAGTGAAAGCCCAAGAAATTAAACCGGGATCGCGTTCGAGGGTCGGGAGCCAAGTATGGATGTCAATATGTGAGTATGCTGCTGAAGTTTGTCAGAAACCGCTCTCTGAACTTTCCCACTAGCACCGCGCATGGGGCAGCACATGGCCTGACGCGCATGTATATTTTTCTTAGAGTATTTTCCTATTTCATCTTGGAAAGGGTTGTTTCACCCGGGTCCACTCCTACATAGTATAAATACACCAAAAAGACGTTTTTGAAGGGACTTTTGACCTTGGAAGCTTTGGGAGAGAATTGGAGGCTACAAGACACAGGATTCCATCATCTTTCCATCAATTCAATACGGGAGTTTGGATTGTAATGTTAGATTGATGCTTTCTTACTCTTTAGTTATATTTGTGATGACTTCCTCCATGATTATGGAGTAGTTTCCCTTAGGTGTTTGACGTATATGGTGTTTTGATAAGTATTTGTGGATTTTAACTATAGTTCTTTGCTTGAATTCATTTATGGAGCTTTGAATTGTTGCAACTTTATTCACCAATTTATTTAATCGAAAGAGGAATATTTTGGTAATTATCTATTCATTATTTTGTTTGGTTTAATTCAGCGGTTTTCTTAAGTAATCGAAAGTGCTTGTTGAATTGTTGATTAAATCAAGTTAGGAGAATATTCGAGAGACATTTTCCTAAAGACTAATCCATTAACGCATGCTTGCGTACTTTCACAGTGCTTATATCAGTTCACCTCGTAGATTTAAGATTTAATCGAGAGAGGAGTCTTGATTATACCTTTGAACTAATCATCGAGTGAATTCGTGAGAATCATTAGAACATTAGAGTGAATTAAACTAGAGTTAAATCCCAAATAGCTATCTTGCACCTACCCTGTCACGACCTTTATTTTTCACATTGATATGAAACCAACTATGCTAATCTCTAGTTCTTTGCAGTCAATTGTCAATTTCTTTACTTTAGTAGTTAATTGTAGTTCGTAATCAATCCAAATCAAGTTTTGATCATCCTGAATAGCAGTTAAACCAAAAATTACTAGAGAATTGTTTAAATCCAATCCCTGTGGAGCGATAATTTATCTATCTATCTTTGGCTAGAAAGCATCAATTTCGTGTCGTGTTTTGCGCTCATCAAATTTGGCATTGTGTGTGGGGATTAGCCATCAATAGTTTTTAATATTAATTCAAGAACCAATTTTTACTCTAGTGTATTCATGTTTCTCACTTGTATGTAGGATACATGTTTGATTTCTCTGGTGTATGACTCGATCTTCTTCAAAGGAAGTGATACCCTACAAACTAGAGTTGGAGAAACACCTGTGATAACTGAGAAAAGAAAGAGAATTAACAGAAAATTTCTTGGGTCATACTTCGACACAAGATAACATGGCAAATAAAGAGATTGATGGAGTAGACTTAGCTGCAAGAGAGGCAGCTCAACATGAAGCTGCATGGATAGCAGCTGAGGCAGCCCTCAGAGCTACTGAGGACACTATTGAAGATGGTGGGGGTCGAAGATTCAATCTAAACCGACCGTTGGTTGAAGATCAATTCGAGAATGCAGCACCCAGGCCTGGAAGATCATTGGGTGACTATGCTAGATCAGTCTACAATCAAGGACTGTCAAGTGTCAGACCTCCACCCATAGTAGCAAACAACTTCGAGTTGAAGCAAGGCTTTCTTCAAACCATCCAAAACAAATGTATCTTCAGAGGGAAGGTGAATGAAGATCCTAACACTCACTTGATAGACTTTGAAGAAATCATGAACATCTTCCAGTACAATAGAGTATCAAAATATGTGGTCTACTTAAGGGCATTTCCATTTTCATTGTAGGATGACGCAAAGCACTAGGGTCGTGGCTTACCAACTGGGTCGATCAAGACATGGGAAGATATGACTAAAAAGTTTCATGACAAATACTTCTCAGCTGCAAAAACAGTGAAATTCAGAAGGGAAATTCACAACTTCTGCCAGAAGGACAGTGAAACAATTTTCGAGGCTTGGGAAAGATTCAAAGAGATAGTGAGGAAGTGTCAGTATAACGGGATAGAATTGTGGATGCAACTCCAGGACTTTTGGGACGGATTGATAACTTCCTCACGAGGAACTCTGAGTACTGCAGCTGGAGGTCCTTTAATGAAGAAGACTCATGAGGAAATTGTTGTAATTCTTGATGAGTTCTGAAGATGCTAATCAATGGCCTGCTAAGAATAATGATAGAAGAAAATCAGTTGGGGTTCACCAGGTAGACTCTAACACATCAGTGCAAGCCGTAAGCAGCATGTGACTTTTGTGGAATGTGACACCCTACATATGATTGTCAAGCTTCATCTGGGTAGCAAATGATGTGGGGAGCTTTGATAGAGGCAACTACCAAAGTGGCAACTATTTACCTCCATCGGACAGAGGCACCTAGGTTTCTCTTAGAATTCACCAGGTGGTAGTGCAAACGCATGGCGGCAAAATAACTCCAGACCCCAAGGACAAGAAGCTCCACGTTTTCAAAATCAGCAGAGGCAACACTATCACCCTCCACAGTCTAATCAGTCTAGCATGGAAGATCTGATGAAGGCCTTCATTATTAAGACAAATGAGAGGCTTGAAACCCATGGCACAACTATCAGAGCACAGGACACGACCATTCGAAACTTGGAGAGACAGGTGGCGCAACTAGCTAATCTATTGTTTGAGAGGGTTCCAGGAACTCTCCATGCTGATACTGAAAGAAATCCAAAAGAGACAATAAATGTACTTTGAGGAGTGGGCACGTAGTGGAGGATCCCAGGGTAAAACAAAAGGATGAGCTGATTGAAAGACAGGTGGAGATTGTGGAGGAGCTGAAAAATGACAACATTCAAGAAGGTGCAGGAATGGTAGATGATGTTCTGAAGAAGAATGGGAAGACTAGAGTTCAGAAGAAGAAGAAAGATGATAATGCAATAAATAAAGAGACTGAAGAAAGTAAATATATGCATGCTCTACCTTTCCAGCAAAAGCGGAGAAGAGAGAAGTTGGACAAGCAATTCAGGCGCTTTCTAGAAGTGCTCAAGCATATGCATGTGAATATACCTTTCACAGAGGTGCTCTTACAGATGCCAGCTTACGCTAAATTGTTGAAAGAGATATTGTCCAAAAAGTGGAAAGTGGGAGAGACATCGGTTGTCAAGCTGACAGAGCATTGTAGTGCCATTCTGCAAAACAAGCTCCCGCAAAAGTGTGGAGATCTAGGGAGTTTTACTATACCTTGCTCTTTAGGAAGTACTAAGTTTGAAAAATCTTTGTGTGATTCAGGTGCTTCTATTAATATTATGCCTTTGTCTATTTTTAGGAAATTAGAGGGAGAGATTAGAGAAATCAGGTCGATACCTGTGTCTTTGCAGCTGACGGATTAGACCACAATCATACCTGAAGGAATAGTGGAAGATGTGTTAGTTTGGGTGGACAAATTTGTGTTCTCTGTGGACTTCATTGTGGTGAACATGGAGGAGAATAGGGACATCCCTCTGATTTTAGGAAGACCATTCTTGGATACTGGCAGAGCAATTTTGGACATTCAGGAAAGGCAGTTCATGCTCAGAGAGAGGGAGGAAAGGGTGATCTTCAAGATGGAAGGAGCAAGGGGAGCCCTAAAGGAGAAACTCGGAGAGAGTAAAACTGATAAGTGCAGGGTGTACCCAAAGAAGGCCGAAAAGAAGCTCTCAGCATGGATGTGTGCACTGGGTCGGGCTTGCAAAGGAGATCCTGACTTCGATTTAGACCCGAACTAGATGAATCAAGAAAGTTTCCTTTACCTCTTGCTTTTTATTTGTGTGTCACGGGGACATACCATAATTTAAAGTGTGGTGGGGGATGTAAATATGTACATGTGTGTTTGTTTTCATTTCTTTTGATCTGAAAAAAAAATTGACTTTTCCTAACAAAGGATTTCCTTGGCTGTTTTCTTGAGGGATCAAAATCAAAGAAAAAAAAATATTTTGTTTGTTTTTCTTAGGTAGTGTAACGATTCCCCTTTGGTTTTTCTTTGCCGCCGCGTTTCTTTTCCAAGGGTTTTGTTTGAAGCGGGTGTAGTTACTTTTTCTTTTTCAGGAATAGTGAAGTCTTGTGCTATAGTATTAAATGGAGATGACTTTTCTTAACTTAGTTGTGCCTTGAGAGTAGTGAGTGCTTTAGTAGTGACACCTAGGCTCAGTTCTTGACTCATGTAATAAGTGCCTTAAAATGTTTGATTTTGATGTTGCTTAACTGCTTTGAACAGAGAGTCGGGATAGATGTGGTCCTAAGTAAGTTATGTACCATGGTGTATATGAGGTTATTGTTGATCTCTAGAACTTGCCCCGTGTGTTTGCAAAGTGAAATAGCAGTTTTGTTCAGTCTAGGGAGTGATAGAGGTATTTCTTTGTTGAGCCAGATATATGCTTTTACCCACCTAATTAGTTTGTATCCTAGTTAACCCCTTTGAGCATGTAATCCTACTTTCTTTGGCAATCACAGTACAAGTCTGATCCCTTCGTTTTGAATTGACTATTTGTTTGAACCTTGTACCTTTTTGAGCACTTAAAATATTTATAAGCTTGTTAAAAGCTAAGTGGAGGTATGATTTGGTTTTTGAGTGGAACTATAGAAAAGGAAAAAGGTGCACTGTTTGAAAAAAATTATGAGAGCCACTTGCAGGGAATTGAAAAAGAAAAAAACAAGAGGAAAAAAGTTAGAACTAAAAAAAAAAGAGAAAGAAAATAGTTGGTGTGTATATATTATAAAGAAAATTATTCCTTGCTAGTATGTGCTTAAAGAAATTGGGAGCTTGATGTTAATATGATGTGAAGGTTGGGGTTTGGTTCAACATAAGTTTGGGGTTTGAATTTGTGAAATTACATGTATTAAGTACTCAGGGAGGTGTAGCCACTATTATCCAAATTGTATCCTACCCGTCCCGCAGCCTACATTGCAACAAAAATTAAGTCCTACTTGATTCTTGATGGAATGAGCTCAATTAGTAGAGTACTATACTACGGGCAAGCCTATGGTACATTTTCTGTGGCGCATGAATTTTATTTCTGAGAGTGAGTGAATTCTTTCTATCTTGAGTTCCTATTTGCTCTTGAATTTTGTTGTGTATGGAACTACTCTCTATTGTTTGTGTGAGGGCACATAACTTGTGAAGGTAAGGTAAAGTATTTTACCTCTCTGTTAGAGTAAGAGAGTAGGTTGAGAAAAATACGTGGTGCTTTTGAGTCGAGTCTTGAGGCTAGTATGTTATAATGGGGGTGCTTAGTATGCTTTAAAAATTCTTGGCATGATGCGTTAGGAAAGTTGTCTGATGAGAAGTTCAACTCTATGTAAAGTGTAGTTTGATTGCTCGAGGACGAGTAATGGTTTAAGTGTGGCGTTTTGATGGTAGGCTAGAAACCCATGTCTTAGTCATAGTTTGCACTCTAATCACTGCATTTTACTTGTGGTTGAGCTTAAATAATGATGATTTGTGCTTATTACGTATTTTATGCCTTGCATGAAATGATTTTGAGCTATTAAAATAATTTGGAGATAATTTTAAAAAGTTGGAGCTTTAAAGTCTGAGTAAAAGCCCAAGGAATTAAAACGGGATCGGGTTTGGGGGTCGGGAGCCAAGTCTGGATGTCAAGACGTGAAGAAAACAAAATACTCTGGAAAAACTACACAGCCGTGCCGCATGGGGTGGCACGGCAGTGAATGCTGCTGAAGTTTGTCAGAAACCGCTCTCTGAACTTTCCTAGTAGCGTAGCGTATGGGGCGTGACATGCGCGGCGCGCATGTACAATTTTCTCAGAGTATTTTCCTGTTTCATCTTGGAAAAGGTAGTTTCGCCCGGGCCCACTCCTACATGGTATAAATACACCAAACAAACTTTTTTTAAGGGAAGTTTGACCTTAGAAGCTTTGGGAGAGCATTGGAGGCTATAAGACACAGGATTCCATCATCTTTCCACCAATTCAATACGGGAGTTTGGATTGTAATGTTAGATTGATGCTTTCTTACTCTTTAATTATATTTGTGATGATTTACTCCATGATTATGGAGTAGTTTTCCTTAGGGTTTTACGGATATGGTGTTTTGATAAGTATTTGTGCATTTTAACTCTAATTCTTTGCTTGAATTCGTTTATGGAGCTTCGAATTGTTGCAACTTTATTCACCAATTTATTTAATTGAAAGAGGAATATTTTTGTAATTATTTGTGCAGTATTTTGTTTGGTTTAATTCGGTGATTCTCTTAAGTAATCGAAAGTGCTTGTTGAATTGTTGACTAAACCAAGTTAGGAGAATATTCGAGAGAAGTTTTCCTAAAGACTAATCCATTAACGCATGCTTGCGTACTTTCACAGTGCTTATATCAGTTCACCTCGTAGAGTTAAGATTTAATCGAGAGAGGAGTCTTGATTATACCTTTGAACTAATCATCGAGTGAATTCGTGAGAACCATTAGAACATTAGAGTGAATTAAACTAGAGTTAAATCCCAAATAGCTATCTTGCACCTACCCTGTCACGACCTCTATTTTTCACATTGATATGAAACCAACTATGCTAATCTCTAGTTCTTTGCAGTCAACTGTCAATTTCCTTACTTTAGTAGTTAATTGTAGTTCGTAATCAATCCAAATCAAGTTTTGATCATCCTGAATAGCAGTTAAACCATAAATTACTAGAGAATTGTTTAAATTCAATCCGTATGGAGACAATAATTTAACTAAACTATCTTTGGCTAGCAAGCATCAATTTCGTTTTTGTGTTTTGCGCTCGTCATGTACAAGCCTGAACAAGCCGAATCAAGCCACAACCTTATCCCAAGGTATGATTACATGATACTCCACATAACTCATATACCCTGTAGCAATAACTTCCAACAACCATAAATGCCTGACAACAATCTCGGTACCGGTAATACACTTCATATCAAATAAAACCTCATTTTGGACCTTCGCGATGCTGTTATTGATAAAAGAAAATTGCAGAAACTCATATTTACCCATGACATTAACAAGTCAAGAAGCTCTCTCATCCGACAAGGACTATTGCCTAATTCTCAGCGGAAATATGGTATCATTCTTCCAAACAATCCTCATCCCAATAGATAGTGCAAATCTCAAGTCTAGAAACCTCATCTCAGCCTATACAATCAGCCCAACCGTTAGCATAAGGAATTACATCTCATCACTGTACCGTTGCGGCGCGCAACCCGATCCCACACACTACCGTTGGGGCGTGCAACCTAATCCAATCATATCAATCCACATACGGGTACTCATGGAGCCATAATGTTCAGGTTCACTAATCACATGTGCATCAACATCAAGCGCGATAAAGTGCACAAATATAACTATGGGAAGATGATTAGGCATAAAAAAACGCTTAGAAAGACAAGCACAACTATAGTGCAATAAGAAAACCAACATCACGAGGGTCATCTCGCCCATAACGCCATAAGGCCTATACGAAATAACAACATGTGTGCGAATAATCATGTAATCCACACAACATGTCATGGCATAATAGAGAAACACATAACATAGACCAAGGTACACATAACATCCATTCCGCCCGATGATATACCTGCAGATCCGATATAGAATACACATTCTCATTAGGCCTACAAATAGCACCCAAGACAAATTTCGATCGTCCCCAAAACAGGTAAATAACCTTCCAAAAGTCCACAACAACCTATCCATAACACATATCATCATCTATCCAATTCTTAACATATCTTCACAGTTCACAACCAAGAAATAATCTGTCTACGAGAACATCCAGTCTTTAAATCTATAGAATAACATAATCTCCATATCCGATTCCAACTTCACTACTCAAATGGCCAACACATCACTCGTGCACAATTATCTCGTGAAGGATACCCACATAAATCTTCTGCGCCACGCAGCAAAACTTGAACCTCAGCAGCCCAAAACTAGGCGATCACCATAACACTTGTCAAGCATCCGCAAGTCAAAACACAAGGTGCATTCTAAAATGCACACCCTTCCCGAGCAATACCCAATACTGCCAGTATTCTCTTAAACATTTGAAATCGTACGTGCCATCTACAACTCATGACCTTCCCTTCAAAACCAAACCACAACCTTGTGCTCGCAAGTTTTAACCCCACACGGCGCACCACAAATATCATGCTAACTCGAGAAAAATACGAAAATTTCATAATCAAAAGTCTGAATCACAAGAAGGACAAACACCTCATCAACCGATAACTTTCCGTTTAACCCAATCTAGGAGGACATCACCACACACAATATACCTTATATACCTGTAGAAGACATCAACTCCAGGTCGTGACCATAACCAAGGTGAATTCTCCGAAGCTCATTAACATATAATTAAGTCATCAACATTGATCTTCTCTAACTTAACCGAGTCAAGCAGACTGCCAACCCAAAAGTGCCTCAATCCGATATGCTCACTCTAAAGGAACCTTCTGCGGATCCGAAGCCGTTTCTTGCATCTCTCTAATATAGCCATGTAGAATCATTCTTGACATAGAAATACTGCAGATCCGGTCACCATTCACTACCGATCACAAGTCCTATCCATACACAAATTCAAGAGTCTTTAGATACCACATATGATCTGGAACTCATCAAAACCTTCTCATTAGCCTTTTACCTTACTCTGATAGCTGATATGCACAGAGCAACCCGCGCTTCACCAGCACATGACTATTCAAAGATACAACCAAGCATTCCCTCATCCCCGAAATTGATACAACGTATTATCCCTCAATCTGATTGTTGATAGCAGACTCCCCCACTTAGCTCGAAGCCATAGAACACATCATCGGTAATCCATAGTACCATATCTTCATAGTTGCCCCGATCCCGCACTGTTAACTAGTTGAATACTTCATAAGCTCATGTAATACTAGTTATAGAAAACTTCGAAGACTCTGCCAAGCGCACACCCATCTGTAATATTCAAGCAAACTTCCCAAAATGCTCTGAAATGATAATATATACATTCCACCGAATGGAAACCTCACATGAAACACAATATCCAAACTCATCACGCAGGAGATAACCCCCCCCCCC